>JAQPPZ010016845.1:6000000-6305898 GCA_028583015.1 Wollemia nobilis
CTTCATTTATTGCCTTCATCCAGCTGTCATCTTTGCTTGCTTCATCTATGTTTTTGGGCTCAATGTTGGATAAAAGAGAGTAATTACTTATTACTTTCTTTCTTGTCTGAATGCCAGCTGTGGGATCTCCAATTATTTGGTCTCTAGGATGATTTTTCTGCCAGCTGCCCGTTTTGAATTTTTTGTTTTCTTGCATCTCTGAGTCATCTGATAAGTCATCTGTATCAGTCGTAGATGTATTTTCTGTGCCATGTACTTCATCACCTTCAATTACTTCTTCGTAGATTGGGTAGTTTTCTTGAAAATTAACTATTTGTTTCCTCCCTTCATCGAATTTAACATCTGCACTGTCCACAATTTTCTTGAGTCTCTTGTTGTAGCATTTGTAAGCTTTGCTATGTGGAGAATAACCAACAAACACACCTTCATCTGCTCTATCTTCAAACTTTCCAAGGTTGTCATCAGTTTTTCTGATGTAGCATTTACAGCCAAATACTTTGAGATGTTTTGCTGTTGCTTTTCTACCAAACCACAACTCATACGGTGTTTTGCATTCATGAGTTCTTAACATATACCTGTTTTGAATGTATATTGCTGTGTGAACTGCTTCTTTCCAGAATCTATCTGCTATTTTGCTTTCTGCCAGCATGGTGCGTGCCATTTCTTGAATTGTTCTGTTCTTCCTTTCTACTACACCATTCTGCTGAGGAGTTCTGGCTGCTGAATATTGTCTCCTGATACCATATTTTTCATAGTATTCTAAAAATTCATTCGAAATGAATTCTCCTCCTCTGTCTGATCGCAAGCATTTAATCCTTTTCCCTGTTTCATTCTCGACTAGCTGTTTGAAGGTTCTGAACATTTCAAAAGCTTCTGTTTTATCTTTTAGGAAGAATATCCATGTCATTCTGGAAAAATCATCAATACACAGCATAAAGTATTTGTCGTCGTTTATGCTTTGAGTCCTCATGGGTCCGCATAAGTCTGTATGAATGAGTTCCAAAGGCCTGCTAGTATGGTATTCTTTTGTTTTAAATGAAACTCTGGTCTGCTTTCCCTTCTGACATGAAGCACACACACTGTTTGCAGGTTTCTTAATGGTTGGAATATCTCTCACTGCTTGTTTAGAGCTGATTCTTACCAGATTATCAAAACTTATGTGTCCAAGCCTCTTATGCCACAACCAGTTCTCTTCTTCTTGTCCCATGAAGCACATACCTTCTGAAGATTTTGAGAGAGTGTATAGGTTGCCAGACGTCCTTGAGCCGGTTGCTATCAATTTCCCGTTGTTTATTTTTTTGACTTCACAACCCTGCTTCTTGAAAACCACTTCATGTCCTTTATCACAGATTTGACTCACACTTAACAGATTATGTTTCAAACCATCCACATATAAAACTTCTTCTGACTTGATTTTCCCTTCACTAATTTTGACCGATCCTTTACCTATTATTTTGGCTCCATCATTATTGCCGAACTTCACAGAACCACCCTCATATTTCTGTAGATTTTCAAATTTCTGTTTATCACCTGTCATATGACTTGAGCAACCACTGTCAAGAATCCACGGTACATATTTATTCTGAGCTCTAAAAGCTGTCTGCACTATTAAAGATTCCTGTTCTTTTCTGAGCTGTTCCTTTTGTTTCCATTCTGTCTTAACTGTGGTGTTGGGTTCTAGCTGGGATTTCCCCTTTTCAGAATTTTGCACATATCCTTCAGAAGAAATTCTATTGTGTTTTGCCTTATATGGTTGAGTTCTTCTTTTCTGAGATTGATATGGAACAGAAATACTACGACAGTTTCTGGCAATATGCCCGAAGTTGTGACACTTAAAACATTCTACTGCATAACTCATTAGAGGAGCAAAAGCATTTTTACTAGTGAAACTTCTTGGACCTATATTATATTTGCAGTCAACAATTTTATGCCCATAACCATTACATTTAAAACAAAAACCATAGAAATAATGATTGAACCTGAAAGATGGTCTTGGCCAAGTTGTTGCAGGAGCCTTAGATCTTCTTTTCTTTTGATGTATGACCTTGGTAAAGCCATCATTGTCAGCTGCTATTTCAGGACTGGTATTACAACTTTCTTTTGCCTGATTTGTTTTTCTTTCCACAGCCTGTTCCTTGTCTTTACTCTTTTCACTTTCAACATTGCTTGCCTTTGGTCCACTTGATGATTCTCCTTCAGTAAAGCCCAGACCGAATTTGATACCTGTGGATCTTTGATCGCTTAGAATTTTGTCCAGCTTCATCGAACTTTCTTCACGTTTTAAATGACAGTTGATTTTTCGATCCAGCTCTTGTATCTGTATTCGGAGACTAACATTTTCTTCTTCCAATTTGCAGCAGTAATCTATCTTCATGGTTACCTGTATTTCAAGATCTTCAAAAATTTTCTTGTATTCTTCATGTCTGTGTTTTTAGACTGGCTATAATGTCATTTGCATCCTTAAGTTTCCTTGACAGTTTTTCATTCTTCTTTTTCTCAGATTTCCATTCCATGAGAGCAGACACCGACTCACCCTCTAAATCAACTTCAGCCTCATCTTCTTCAATAGATACTTCAGAGTTCATTCCCTCTCTATTTTCTGTGTTTTCTGCCTCTTCTGATTCGTCTATTTCAAACGCCATAAATAGAGCCTCACCTGTTCCTTCCTCAGAGTTTTCACTAGAACTGTCCTCTGAAGATTCTGCATTTCGGGAGATAAAGCTTTTCTTTTTGAAATTGCCTTTTCTGAAGTTTGTTTTCTTCCTCCATTCACCTCTTTCTTGATGCTGAGTTTCTTCACCTTTGTTCTTGTTATTGAGAGGACATTTGGTAGCAAAGTGTCCAATGCCTCCACAATCGAAACATTTAAGAGGTAGCTTCCCTTTGTATTTTCCTTTTCCTTTCTTCAGTTTTCTTACAAAATTTGCTTCCATTTCATCCGAATCATTCTCTTCTTCAGATTCTTGTTTTGTGCTTTTGCCTTTTAGAGCTTTGAAGGCTGCTTCTCTATCAGTGGGATTAGATCTTCCTATTCTCATTTCAAAAGCAGTCAAAGAACCATGCATCTCATCCATACTAAAATGATTTAAATCTTTGGCTTCTTCTATGGCAGAGACTTTTGAATCAAATCTAGAAGGAAGTGATCTCAATACCTTTTTCACGATAGCAGCATCGGTTAGTTCTTCACCAAGACCTCTGATTGAATTCGTGATCCCATTGACTCTTTGCATGAAAGTCTCTATGTTCTCATCATTGTCCATCTTTAAAGATTCGTATTGAGCTCGATGTGCTTGAAGTTTGGCCTCCTTGATCCTATCATCTCCTTCATGAATTTTCTCTAGTTTATCCCAGGATATCTTTTGCTTGATTCACAATTTATGACTTTGACTAGCTCACTGTCAACTAGTCCACACATAATAGCATTTCTTGCTTTTGAATCACATTCAAATGCCTTTTTACCTACAGTGTCCGTTGGAGCGGTGGCAGGAGCTTTGTAACCATTAACTACCGCACCCCAGATGTCAAAGCCCAAAGCACTGAGATATGTTTGCATTCTAATTTTCCAGAATGCATAATTTGTCCCATCAAACAATGGTGCTTTGTTCGAAGAGAATCCTTCACCACTTGCCATTGCGTAACTTCCAAGATCACCTTAGCTATTTAAGCCTGTTCAAGTACTTGGCTCTGATACCAATTGTTGTAATCACAATGACACTGAGAGGGGGGGTGAATCAGTGTGTTCTTTAAAATTTCTAAAACATATGATTTTAAAACCAGTAGCAGTTTAAAGCAGATAAAAGAGATACTAAATGCATCAAGAAAGCATCACACATAACACAACATTTTAACGAGGTTCACCAATGTGGCTACTCCTCAAAAATACTGCTTGGACTACCATCCAAATCCAGTCAATGCAAAGCTACAACTTTACATAATCCTTTACCAGCACCAACTGGAAGGAGCACCAACCCCTTAACTTTATCTGCTACAACAGAATGGAGCACCAACTCCTATTTTACCAGCACCTACTGGAAAGAGGCACCAACCCCTTATGCCAAGCTACAACTTGGAAGATAATAATAAAAATTGCAGAATAAAACTTTCACCTTAATTTTCATGATCTGCCATTTTTTTGCATTCTTGTATGTCTGCATTCTGCTACTTCTACGCAAAATGATTCGCACTATCCGACAGCTTCTCTATATTTCTTTGCGCTCTCTACCGTATTCAGTTTATCGATTACTTCTGTAAACTACGCACTGTCACTTCGGACTTAGAACACGACTTCTGCATATCGCGCTCTTATCATCCATGCACTCACGATCTGCAGATGCGAATTACGACTCTACACTTTCCTCAACCAAACTTGATGCAATCACCCTTCTCGCACTTACACATTATCTCATCGCTATATTCTCTATACTGCCATTCCAAAGAACTAACACTTTTCTCACTCTCTGGATCGAAACGACTTACTCTCGGCTTCACGCGAACTTGTTTCGCACCTTTCACATCTATTGCACAACTTAACCTTGCAATCAGACCTCCTTTTTATAGAAGAATGTTAATACAATATCAAATCATATTCAGTATCACTTAAAGACGTCGATTGCAAACCCTAATGAAGTCAACATCAAACCCTAGAATTTTTTGGCTGCTTAACCTTTGTGATTGTCGGCTATAAACCCTAAAAACTTTCCCATCTAATAACCCTACAAATTCCTTAAACCCTAAAAATCCACAAATCCTAAATATTCATTGTCAAAACCCTAGCAATTATCGCTTTAAAACCCTAAACAAGCCCTAAACTTTGAACCCTAAAAATCATCGGCCTCGATTCAAACTTGTCGGCCTCAAACTCCTCTGCCACCTTCTTCTCCTTCCCGTAGCTTATTTCCATGAAATAGCAACACGTCGCGATATCGTGACACTTTTTGTGTCCGTACACCTCCTTGACTTTGTCGTCACGAAATCGTGACCTTTTTGGCCGTTGAAAGCTTTGCCTCCGTTCTTGTCATGAAATCGTGACACTTTGATCATTCTTGACGTCATCATCATTCTTGTCGCGAAATCGTGACGCTTTCGGCTTCCGCAGCTTTTCTTGCACCCTGTCGTGAAATCGTGACACTTTCAGCTTTCGACGTCATCCGCATTCTTGTCACGAAATCATGACGCTTCTTCTGGCGGCTTTTCTCGCACCTTGTCACGAAATCGTGACACTTTCAGCTTTTGACGTCATCTTCATCTTTGTCACGAAATCGTGACGCTTTCGGCTTCCGTACAATTTGAGCTTCATTCAGTAGCGAAATCTCTACAACTTTGCCTTGTGCTTCCAACTTACTTCTTCTTGAGAAATTTTGACTTGTGCCTTACACTTTCGACTTGAAGTATGATTGCTGCAACTTTGATGTCTGCACTTTAGACCTGTAGCGAAATCGCTACACCTTTGTTTTGCGCATCTTTTACCCGTAGCGAAATCGCTACACCTTTACTTTGTGCCTTTGCAACTCGTAGCGAAATCGCTACACCTTTACTTCGTCTCTTTGCAACTCGTAGCGAAATCGCTACACCTTTACTTTGTGCCTTTACAGCTCATAGCGAAATCGCTACACCTTTACTTGTTATTTGTAACTTGTAGCGAAATCGCTACAACTTTTTCACTTAACACTTTCTCCCTGTTTCTGCCAGTGAAAAGTCAACATGTAGCGAAATCGCTACAGTTTCTCGACTTGACTTCTTGGCCTCCGACTTGTCACGAAATCATGACAGTTTGCCTTGCGCCTTCTCTCTCCTTACTTCTGTCGTGAAATCGTGACATTTTCGGCTGCACTTTCTCTCTCCTCATTTTCGTCGCGATATCACGACATTTCTGGCTGCACTTTCTCTCTCCTCACTTTCGTCGTGATATCGTGACATTTCTTATTGCACTTTCTCTCTCCTTCGACTTGTCGCGAAATCGCGACAGAAAACATGTCGCGATATCGCGACAGTTTTCTAACTTGTCTTTTTCTTCGAATTTTTTCTATCTTCTGCATCTGAATGACTTCTGATCTGTCTACCCATTGCATCCTTGGATCTAACTTCCTGTGTTGACAACAATGACAACCTTCTTGCAACACCTTGCTCAAAACTTAGAATCTTGCCTTGGCCAGTCTTAGATTGTGCATATGCAGGTCTAACCTGGTTCTTGTTTCTGCATTCAAGATCTAATATTTTTTGCAGGATTGAGGAACCATTTATAGTAGTTCTCTTTGGTCATTTTCTACATTTTGTTTCATGTTTTCATATTTTTTCTTTTTATTTCTCTAACCCTATTTTCTCATTTTTTTTAAAACCTCGGTAATTAAAATAAAAAAATATATATTTTTTTAAATTCTAAAAGTAAAAGCATGGGTGTGAAGAACAAGATTTAATGCTTCATTTAGAAAAATTTCGATTTCAATTTGAAGCCATTTAAAATTTATAAAAATTATTCAAATTTTTTGTTTTTATAGGTATTTTATAATTTTGGATTTTACATAATTTTACATTTTGAAGGCATCATATTTCAATCTTTGCATGTTTGTTTTGCAAGAAATAAATTAACTTTCCTTTATGAAAATCACAATTTCATTAAAGTGGAGTGATTTATAGGGCATTTCAAAGGCCACTTTTTTTAGAGCAATAAATTGGTGTCTCTTTATGAAAATTAATTTCATCAAAGAGATATATTTATTTATCTTATCAAAGGCTTCTACATTTTAGTGCTAGTCATTTTATTGTTTTCTTTCATGCTTACAATTTAACAAAGAAAGTTAAAATGAATCCAATCATAATTTAAGGTTCACATTTAAAGATATATTTTAAACTTTGTTTCATGCTCAAATCAATATTTAAGGAAAGGTAAAACTTGTTTAAAATCTGCTTAACCAAAATAAGATAAAATCTACCTAAAATAATCCAAGATAAAATGAACTAAGGCTTTACATAGTGGTCATATGAGGGCCAGTAACACTTTATCTTTCTTTTAAGTTTCATGAACAATCACTAGCATAGCATAATACAATAAGCTAACATAGGCCCCTTGTTAATAGTTATTTGTAAATCACTAAGGTATTCCTAGCACTTACTGAAAGCACGAGGATACGAAAGCAAACAAAAGGGAAATGTAACGCTAAGTCCTACGAACGAGAATGCATGAAAAGGGGGAAAACAAACGAATTGAAACGAGATTTAAAGAAAATGTAAAAGTGCAGCCCTTTATTTTATTAATTTTCTCGAGATCGGGTTACAATGCGTCTCCTCCCTTTTCAGGGGTTGGGAGCGTTAAACATGGTTTTGTTACACCACAAATGAGATATTCCCCTTTGGGATCTTCCGCGTGCCCACATTGAAAATGGGCGGACCAAACGTCGTCGCCGCTTGCATGAGTGCATCTATAGTTCCTTTCTGCCCTCCGGTGTCAAGATCCTATGTTCAGAGAAATAGTAAATGGTTAGTAGCACCTGCGGATGGAGGGAAACATGCGATCCCCAAGGCCTACGGTCAATGCATGCATAAAATAATTAAAATGATAACTAAAACATATCAGAATGAGCTAAAAATTTGATAGAAGCAAGAAAAAATTACCAAGAACACACTGCAAAAGGAATAGTCAAGAAATCTACCACAGATTTCTAATCGCTCCGGGGTGGGACGATTAGGACTGTCATAAAATGTCAATAGGTGACCTCCTAAATGTCCCATCCAGGGGCCTCCAAAACACCTACAAAGTTGGGGTTAGACAAAACGGGGCATTTTGGGATGACCCAGATGGTCGGATTTTGCATATTCGGCCTCGATCATGCTGTATCCGATGATGCTCCCTGTATGTTAGTGAAAGCGAGAAATATTGAAAGCACAATCAAAACTCATCCAAATGACATGAAATTTAAATGACAGCATATGTAAGTGACCTAGAATCAAATGCAAAAAAAATAGTATGGAAATCTACCACAGATTTCTAATCACTCCGGGGTGGGGCGATTAGGACTACAACAGTGCGGGGGGTGCCCGGGGGCAGGACGCCCGCCATTTGGGGCCCGGTTTCGGCACCAATCCACTTGGGATGGGTCCAAAACCACTTATGGGGTTGTGTCAGAAAATTAGGTGGGGTATTGTGGCCAAATGTTCGGGTTTTGGGTCTGGATTGCGCTTCCAATAATCACCCAATAACCTCCCTTCCAAAAGAGAGATCAAGGATGTAAGAAGCACAAACGATGGGTGAGGGTGTAATTCGGCAAAGCACTCCATTGCTCCAAATGCTCCTACCTGTCCTTTTTTGGGGTGAGAAGACTCACCATTTTATAGACCTGAGGGTCTCTGTGAATGAGCATGCAGAGGCACCACTTGGCCATCATGCCTTGCCAGGGGGAAGAAGATTCCTCCCTGATTAAGGGCTCCATGACTGCCCCTATGACTGCCTCTTTGAGCTCAAAAATGCTCACTCACACTCCATGCATTGAAGGAGGCGTTAAGTGGCGGATCTGAGCTACCATTTGTCAAGGTTTGACCTTTTTCCCATCAAACCTGCTATTCACCCCACCCTTGGAGCGAATACTGCTAATCATCCCAGGGTGGGACGAATACCAGTTTGTAATCGTCCCAGGGTGGAACGAGTAGGGAGCAGAGTGCCTGAAAGGTGCCAAATTGACCTCTGACCTTCCAAAACTGCTGTGAGAGTGGTTAGGACCACTTTTTAACCTCTGGGGGCTGCCCTAGGGGCTGTGTATGCCAATTCGATCAGTTTTTGTAGCCACATAATCGGATTGGTGTTGTTTTGGTGTCTACAGATGCCCCTTTTTGGGAAGCGCTGTGCAAGGCACAACGCTGAGCAAAAATAGATAACCAAAGCACTAATGATTAGGGTTTCTTAGTAACCTAACCAAATTTTGATGCCCCAAGTATGGAAAGGGCACGCATTCTTGAATCCTTGCTTCTAACGAGCTAAGGAGCTTAATTCAAGTGTTAACCTTTTTTGGTGAGGTGTTACTTGATCTTGGACATTGTTCAGTCATGAATAGGCAAAGGGTGCAACCTTTTGTCTATGGGAACCTTGAGTTCATGATTCATGAATGCCAAGTGTTTGATCAGCTTGTGATTATTGCTTGTTTGCTTCCCCAAGCAGGAGCATGATTGTCTTTATCAATGATCCTTTGAATGCATGCCATTTCTTTGATTGGGTGTGTATTTGTTGATTGGTGACTAAGTGTGACTACCCCCTCAAGCGACGAATCGATGAGGGAATGACCGACATGAGAAAAGCGACGAGTCGCTTGACCCAAGATGACTTTTGTAAGGGTGCCTTCAGTTGTTTTCCGTTGAATGCTTATGCAGTTTCTGAACAATTTGACCTATTTTTGGTGGGTTTGAACCCTTTTTGTGACGCATTTTGGAGCTGAAATTGTCAAAAATCCGTCCTCCCGTGGAGCGGTCCAGCTATGGTAGCATTCTTAGGGAGTAGGATAGTGAGAATTTGTGACCCCAACGTCTGTTTTGGATGCCAATAAGTGCAAGTGCAAAGGCGCCTTTGTTCGGCAATGTTATTGCTATTTTTGGGTGGGTTTGGACCCTTTTTGTGACGCCGTTTGGGGATGAAATTCTCAAAAATCCATCCTCCCGTGGAGCGGTCCGGCTATGGTAGCATTCTTAGGGAGTAGGATAGTGAGGATTTGTGACCCCGACGTCTGTTTTGTATGCCAAGAATGTCAAGTGCAAAAGCACTCTTATTTGGCAATTTTATTGCTATTTTTTGTGCATTTGGGTGTAGTTTTTGTTGTTTTTGAATTTCTTGCTCTGTAATCGTCCCAGGGTGGGACGAATACCATTTTGTAATCGTCCTAGGGTGGACGAGTGCTATAGAGTGCTCATCCAGGGTGGATGATTACACCAAAGCCTATTTAAGGGCCAAAACTAGGTTTTGGGCTCATTTGCACTTTGTTTTTCTAGCGATTTGGAGCTGTGAGGAGGAGAAGGTCAAGTTCGCATAGTGGAGCCGTCATTTCTGGAATTATTCTTTTTTTTGTTGGGGACCATTGGCTCGTACCACCTGGGATGGGGACACAGATGCTTCGTAGGAGAGGGATCTCCTACGAACTTAGTTGGCACAGCATGATGATGCATTGGCTATGTACCATCGATGGGAGATGGATTTGGTTCGGCATCGGATGGAGTTGGAGGCAGAGATTATCCGCCTCGGTGGGCGGTTACCTGAGCTCCCTGGAGGTGGATCTTCACGTCGGATGAGAGACAATGATACTGAGCAGTCAACATCTTCTCGTCATAGGTGGCTGGATGAGGGGGCGCTAGTGGGCGTGATGCGGGGGCTAGCAGCAGCCGCCCTGAGAGGTCCCATAGGACCCACACCACTAGGGGTAGTTCCCATCGCACCGATCCTGCGTGATCATGGTGGCCGATGCCCTAGGCTTGGGGGTTTTTGAGTTTTTGCTTTTTTTTGTGAGGTCAGAGGACCGTTTATTGTAGCCTACGGGCATTTTGATGATATATATACATGAATTTATTTTTGTTTATACACGTGTCATGATTTATTGTTTATTTTTATGCACATTTATTTACGTTGATGTATGCATATGTTATTATGAATGCGATGTTTCTAATTATATGATGTATGCAAATGGAATGAATGAAATGATTTGTTAATAACTTGTCGATGGCACCATAGACTATACAGGATTTACTGGCTTTTTGTACTATGTGATTGCTTTGTGGAATGACTTTGCATGTGTGATTTTTTTTGTTTTGTATTTTTGATGGTGATGTAATAATGGAATGTGCTATAGTTGTTTTAGAATGTAGTTAAGGTTTTTCTGAGACTCAGATGTTTTAACTAACTAGCCAAGACTGTACTTTTATCTTACAAGACTTTTGAACAAGGTATGAATCAGACTTGAGTTTGACCAAGTTATTTCGCATCCCTGTGTGTGCAATTGAGTTTCGTTCATGTGGTATTTGTCAAGATACCGCCAGTGCCAGATAGGTTGTCAACCAAACCTGTACTGAGGATCACCTAATTAGCTCCACTAACTCCATTGTTGTATTTAGTAAGATTAATCCATGGGACAAACTAAGGTACCATAAGCTAGCTCATCCACATGCAAACATTGGTCTGCTCACACGCAAAGCTAATGTGATAGACATATCATCATGCGTTTTAGGATACCGCCATTGTCAGGTAGGCTATCCACCAAACCCGTAATGAGGATCACCTAGATGGTTTTTCGAATGCTGAGAATTCTAGGGATTCAAGCTCAGGCATCTTTCGGTTGCTCAACTTGTTGGGATACTTGCTCGCATACATAGTGATGAAAATCACTATTTATTTTTCTCTTTTGTTTTTCTTTTTGAGCAAGGCGTCTGAATAGTGGTGATAACCATTGTTATTTGATTTTGCTTTTTAAGTTGCAAAGTTGAGCTCGTAGGTTGTTGGCTTGTGAGTGGCATTGATCCCATTTGGCTTTGGGGATGACTACCCATCCTATTTAGGGACGTGTAGTATGAATCCTTATGACTTTGGGGACCAAAGGTGATTTGGGATCTTATTATGTAATGGCATTGATATTTTAGGCCTTGGGGATGACTACCCATCCTTTAGGGTGTAGTATGAATCCTTATGACTTTGGGGACCAAAGGTGATTGGAGATCTGATTATGAATGGCATTGATCTTTTAGGCCTTGGGGATGACTACCCATCCTTGTCAGGGGTGTGTAGTATGAATCCTTACGACTTTGGGGATCAAAGGTGTTTTGGGGTTTTTGGATTTTAACCACTATTTATTATGGGGAATTGGATGGGGAAGAGCTTGTCCTTTTGTCAATTCTCAGCATTCTCAAACCATTCACACAGGGGGATGAGCAGGCTAACCTTTCACCTATGGTACCCTAGACTGCTTTGTAGGTTTCTCTTGCATTCACACAACTTGGAATTTTTTTTATGTGTTTTAACTTGTGTAGGGATGTTACGTAACAAGGTGTGATCCAAGTAGAACTCTACCTTTGTAAAATCTGTCTGACTTTGTACAGTTTTTGGCTAGAAATCTAATGACAACTGAATGACGAAAACTCTAGATACATTAGAAGACAACTGACTATGGTATGGTGAAAAATGTGACTGGCATTTATTTTTGATGGACTATTTATAGAGTGGAAAAATGTGGAAAGTGATGGAATTGCCGAGTAATTACAGTCTATGGTGCATTTGACTTGTATGATCAACAAATGTGCAATGTATGTATGCGATGCCTAATGCAGTTCTTTTTGTGTTTTTGAGTGTTAAGCTTATGCATGAAAGTGAGATGCATTTTTTTTTTGTTATTTTTTATTTATCTTGTGTTTTTTGTTTGTTTTTGAATATTTGTTTATGACCAAGCGATTGCGGGAACCCTTGGAGCTTTTGGTTTGACCAAAGGGTTTATGGATACCTTTGGGGCATTTTAGGTTGACCAAGCGATTGTGGGAATCCTTGGAGCTTTTGGTTTGACCAAAGGGTTTATGGACACCTTTGGGGCATTTTTGGGGTTGACCAAGCGATTATGGGAATCCTTGGAGCTTTTGGTTTGACCAAAGGGTTTATGGACACCTTTGGGGCATTTTTGGGTTGACCAAGCGATTATGGGAATCCTTGGAGCTTTTGGGGTGGGCTATGGCTCTCTTAAATGTGGAATGGCCTCAAATGACTGATGTTCAAGGGTTCTAGTTCCTTGATTCCTTCAAGAGAGGCTAGCCGGTATGTTCCAGGTCCTATTTTACTATCAATTACATAAGGACCTAACCAGTTTGCCATGAACTTGTCCCTTAGATGGGGTGGCAAGTTAGAGTTTTGCTGGTTCTCTTTTAAGACCAAGTCACCAACCTGAAAGTCCCTCAGGTGAACTTTCATGTTGTATGCTTTCTTAAGTCGCTCTTGGTAGATACACAAATGCTCGAGAGCATTGATGCATCATTCATCAAGCAACGTAAGCTGGTCTAACTGGGCCTACCATGCAGTGTCATCATCGATGAACTCTTGCATTGATATGCACAGGGAAGGAATTTCCAACTCGAGAGGCATGACTGCCTCGGAGCCATACACCAGAGAAAATGGAGTTGCCCCAGTGGGCGTCCGAATGCTAGTGTGATAAGCCCAAAGAGCAAGTGGTATTTGAATGTGCCAATCCTTATGACTATCTATGACTATATTTTTGAGGATGGCAACTAGCATTTTGTTTGATGCCTCTGCTTGCCCATTTGCCTACGGATAATAGGGTGTTGAAAAACTATGCTGAATTTTGTACTTTGTTGTCAAAGCATGCACATCTTTGTTCTTGAATGATGTCCCATTATCCGAGATGATCTTGGATGGAATACCAAAATGACATATGATGTTATGTAAAATAAACTCCGCAATGCGGGTTCCAGTCATAGAGGTAAGCGGAATTGCTTCCACCCACTTGGTGAAGTACTCTGTGGCCGTTATGATGAACGTGTGATGACCTGACGATGCAGGGGAGATCTTTTCGATTAGATCTAAGCCCCACTACAAAAATGGCCAAGCCGATTGGATCGGCTGCAAGGCCTGAGAAGGTACATGTGTCAAATTAGCATGGTGTTGACACTTCATGCACTTCCTTACATATGCGCAACAATCTCGCTCTAAATATGGCCAATAATAGCCCATGCGAAGAATGCACTTTGCGATGGCCATACCGCTGAAGTGGCCACCGCATGTACCATCGTGCGCTTGGGTGATCACCCAAGTGGACTCCTGCTGGTCCAAGCAATGAAGGAGGATCCCTTCATAGCTTCGATGGTACAAAATGTCTCCTAGCAAGACATGTTTTGCCGCTTTCTATTTGAATGATATTTTCATGGCGTGCATCAATCCAAGTGGGAGGTTACCTAGCTTGAGGTAGTCCCTTATGGGTGTGTACCAATCCTGCTGATCAGAAGCCTCGATGGTATGAACAACCAATCCCTCTTGAAGTTCATCCCTAGCAAAAGTTGAGCGGGAAAGAACCTGTAAGAATAGCGTTGTGTTGCTATTAAGGGGAATAGGGGAGAACAAGGACCCCTAGTTGGCTTGATTCAGACAATCATGGATTCGAGAGAACCTATCCTGAGATGGTTCAATCTGGATCAGGTGGATTCCTGGCATTAAGTCAGAGCTTGCACGCTCCATCATGGATTGTGATAGTGTTTTGACTTGAATGGTTGTCATCTCACCAGAAATGTCTTGCGGGATTAGTGACCCCAAGGAGGCCATAGTGTCCACAAAATGATTTGATGATCGAGGGAGTGCCTCGATGTCGTACCATTCAAGATTTGCCAAGAATTTGTCCACAAGGGCTTTGTAGGCCTGCAGAACTAGGCATTTACATTGGAATACCCCTTTTACTTGGTTGACAATTAACAATGAATCACCAAAGATGTTCAAGCATTTGATGTTCATGGTGATTGTTGTCTGAAGACCTATGAGCAAGGCTTCATATTCGGCATTGTTGTTGGTGCACGAGAAATCTAGTTTAAATGATAGAGGCATTGGAGCCCCTTGTGGTGTGAAGAATATGATTCCCATGCCACCCCCTTGCTCACATTTAGAACCATCAAAGAATAAGGTTATGTCGGCCTGTGATTCAGGCTCATCAGAATCTGGCGATTCTGAGACATGGAAGACCCCATCATCGGGTAGCTCTATAGTCAGAGGTTGATCATCTTCGAGAGGAGCCTCTGCTAGTTGATCGATGATGACTTGACCTTTGATGGACTTCTGTCCAATGAATTCGATGTCAAACTCCATCAACAACATGATCCATTTCATCATGTGGCTACTATGATAAGTATGACTCATCATGTACCGCAATGGATTCTCCTTAGACACAACATACGTCATGTTGCTCAGCATGTAGTGGCATAGCTTTTTGGTAGCAAACACCACTGCCAAGCATAGCTTCTCGACGTATGCATAGTTAAGTTCATAACTGACCAGGGTGCGGCTAAGATAGTAAGTAGCCTGTTCTTTGTGTAGTTCATTTTTTTGGGCTAGCATGGCGCCCAGTGCCACCTCAGTAGCTGAGATGTATAAATAGAATGACACTCCTGGTCTAGGTGGTGCCAATACTAGTGGTGAAGCCAAGTATTGTTTGATGTCATCGAAGGCTGACTGGCACTCGTCATCCCAGTGAAATGCTACCCCCTTGTGCAATAATTTATTCATGGGTCGGCACTTGTCAGATAGCTGTGCTATGAAGCGCTTGATTGACGCGACCTTTCCCTGTAGGCTTCTGAGCTGCTTGATGGTAGTTGGGGGGAGCATTTCAAGGATTGCCTTGAATTTATGTGGATCCACCTCGATGCCTCATTTTGAGACTATGAAACCCAAGAGTTTTCTAGATGTGATGCCAAATACGCACTTCTTGGGGTTTAGTCTGACTTTGTGTTCGATGAGGCGATCGAGGATCTTGCTTAAGTCATCGAGATGATCTAGGCGCAAAAGAGATTTGGCCAACAAATCATCCATGTAATCTTCCAAAGTTTTATGCATGTGATCATGGAAGATGTATGTCATGGCACGTTGGTAGGTGGCGCCAGCATTTTTAAGGCCAAAGGGCATGACCTTATAACAAAATGTCCCCCAAGGCATTGTGAATGCCATTTTTAGTTGGTCCTCGGGATTGATACGAATCTGATTGTATCCCAAGAAACCATCCATGAGGGATAGCATTTCATGGCCTATTGTAGCATCTACCAATGCATCGATGCTAGGCAAGGGGAAATCATCCTTAGGACTCGCTTTGTTTAGATCTCAAAAATTAGTGCATATGCGAATCCTCCCATCAGGCTTCTTGATGGGTACCATGTTGGACAACCATGGTGGGTAATCCACGTAGATGACAAACTGTGCATCCAACAACTTTTGTAATTCATCTTTGACCATTAAGGCCATTGTTGGATGCATCTTACATAGTTTTTGCTTAACTGGCTTGACTGTCGGATCAAGCGTTAGATTATGCATGACTAGCTATGGATCTAGCCTCGACATGTCTTTGTAGGACCATGCAAAAACCTCCTTCTTCTCTTTGAGAAGGGCAATGTAGTCGGCTTGCTCTTCGAGGGATAGACTTACCCCAACTTGATGATCTATGGATTCATTGGATCAGAGCCGATGTCTACGTCAGTCATCTCCTCGATTGACATGTGGGACCCATCCTCCAACTGGTGTGGAGTTGGGATCAAGTGGATATCATTCGCTGAATTCAGATCTACGTTAGGAACTTTGGGTCCCTCTTCAGCATGGAAGATATCCTGAGTTGGTCTTAGGGTGAAATGAAGCATCTCACCGCAAGGCCAATACTCTGATGGGGATGGTGGTGAATTAACGTGATCCCAGTCTATGGCATCTAGGTCTAGATACAATGACCATGCTGGATCGGCTGGATTGTGGATGGGGGTGGTTAAGTCAATGGAGATCATGTTGATGAAATGATTTTGGTCTCCATTACCATGGGTGTGGTGACTCGGACATCCTTGATGATTTTTGTGCTCCGGATCTGGCTCTAGGGGTATTGGCACAAATGGATCGGCCCTATGTGCGGATAAAAGGATAGGGTCTACCCTTGGCACTGATAACTCTATAGGGTCTCTGGGCGGAAGGTGCTCTCTGTATGCCCAAAGTGGCGGATGCAACACTTGGTCCAACTGTGTTGGGTTTAGGTGCCACCTATGCCTTGGCCCCATGTTTAGTTATTCAAACATGTCATCAAGATCCATGGGGTATTGTTGCTGCCGCATATGATTGAGATATGCCATCTCAGTTTCATCTTCATAATCACTATCAGAGATCCACAGGCCTTCGTTGGCTTCGATGACTATTTGTGGCATGTGAGGCTCGTCCTGCTCGAGAAAATTAATGTGGTCCCATCGGGGTTGCTCCGCTCTCTATGGGGGGACCTAAATTTCTTGAGGTGGCACTTGCTCGATTGGAGCATCCAAAGGGAACATTGCCAAGAGGCTTTCTTGGTAGTCATCCATGGGGGTCACTTGTGAGTGATTGCTATCCGATTCGAAAGGGTCCCATGGTGCTACCTCATACTCTGACTCATCTTTCGAAGATCCTTCCTGACCTTGTCTATATCCCTCTTGTAAGTGAGTTCTCAAACTTTCTCCTTTCTCGATCAAAGGGAAGGGGTTATCTAAGGTCAACAAGGTGGGTTGTCAACAATGGGAGATAATCCCCCAATGTATATGTTTTGTTAGGATTGGCATATGGATCTAATGCCAACCCATCCTTGTTGCCTATCCCTAGGCCTTGCATGTTCTCTACCAAGATGTCAAGGGGCAGGGGGTGGTTGAACCCTACTCTTGACTTGTCGTATGGCATCTGATATCTTGGTTGGCAAAGAACATGCACTCCTTGCTCATATCTGCCCAACCCATATCCATGCCAATTGCATTGGCCAAGATATCTCAAAGTGAAGTCTGGGTTGGACAAATAGTTGACGTCCTCAACAAAGGGCTCTTCATCTTCTTCTTCTTGCATGTAAGGTTCAATGCCATTATCGAGGCCCCCATATACAAAGTTTGTCTGATTTGGTGGGTAGCCTAGAGGAACAATAGTGTCGATGGGGAGGCGAGGTCTCCCCATGTCCTGCATGGACTCAATTGTGGGTGTTGCTACAATGTTCCATACCAGATACTCCCCCAGGCCCGTATTGGCCATCTCAATGGTTATTGTTGGTGGTTGAGGGGAGGGAATGGGAGTTCTTCCTGAGTCCACTCCATGTCGGGTGAACTAGGCATCTCGACTTCCATTCGGCTAGGCATCTCCTCGGTAGAGATGGTTGAGACTGATGGCGGTGCCTCTTCCAGGGGTTTCTTCCCATTGTCCTTCGATGTGGCCATCGTAGGTGGCATCATTGGTGAAGGACCAGATGATGAAGATGGACCCGAATAGGGGTTTGATGGACTTAACAGTGGGGATGTATGCGGAATCGGACCCTATTTAGATGGATTCAACTAAAAATCCAAATGTGTTGATGGAAGGGTCGATTGCGGCATCAGCTGTACCGCATTGCAATACTTGAAGGGTTCTAAGTCCATCGGGACTACATGCACTTGCCCTTCGAATGTGTACTTTAGGCATTGGTGGGCTATCGAAGGGACACACTTCATGTCCCTGATCCAAGGCCGGCCCAGCAAGATATTATAGGCCATCTCACCTTCCAAGATGTGGCACAATGTAGGAATAGTCTTTTGTCCCACCTGGATGGGTAGGACAATTGTGCCAACCATCGAGCATATCGCATCATTGAATGCTCGCAGAGTATAGGTGGAGGCCACGATGTGAGATGCTGGCAACTTCAGGTGTTTCAATGCCGCTATTGTAATTATATTACTGGACGAGCCAGTGTCCACCAACACCCTCTTATACGGAATCCCATTGACCCATGCAATGACGTGCAGGGGTGGATCCGCCATGTCACCAGTCACTGATTTCAGCTCATCCTCTCTAAAGGTGATGACTGGCTCGGTGCATCATTTGACATGTCCCACAAAGTTGTTGAAAGAGTTTGCTTCATGGGGCTGCAACTCGATGGCTTTTAGTATCTCCATTAGAGCCTCCCGATGGGGTGATGATTGTTGTATGAGCTCATAAATGGAGAGCCTAGCCGACGTGGTCCTCAAACTTTGGGTAAGTTTGGTCCGAATCATGGCCACTAGTCTAGGTGGAGGAGGTTGTGTAGGGTGTTGTTGAGGTTGTGACATTGATGGAACCTCTCCTGTAGCTACCACGGGGGCAGCTATGCTTGGGTACCTCTTGTTTCTAGTCACTATGCTTATCATCCCTACATACCCCTGCATGGGGCAGTTCTGTGTCACCTCATTGACTTGAAGGGTTTTTGCCTACGTATCATGGGCAGGCAGGGGGTCTTTGAAGACCTCCATCTATTGGTTGTTTGGTGCTATGGGATTATCCACCACTAGCATCTTGTTGTCGATTAGGTCTTGCACGAAGCTTTTGAACTTCCAACATGCATAAAGGTCATGTCCCTTATATCGGTGAAACCTACAGTACAAGTCTTCCCTATAACCTTTGGGTTTTGGCGCGTTGGGGTCTATAGGTCGACTCTCCGGTAGGTTTATCAAATTTGCCATTGACAAATGGTCAAACAAGGAGTCTTTAGACTCTGTAAAGGGTGTGAATTGTCGCCTAGGGTGACGCTGCTGATTTTGCTCTTGTCGATGATTTTCTCTTTCATAACTGTCAAGAGGGACCGCCTGATAGTTAGCCTTTGGGGGCTGTGTTGCTTGTGCAGGCTTTGGTGTGTTGATAGCAACCTGATTGACCGTAGCGGGTTTCGGTTGCGTGGTCCCTATTTTGGCATTTTTAGGCCACTCTTTCTTCCATGGCTTGGCAATCTCGCCATCCTGTATCTTGATCTCCTCAATGATTTTGGCTTGCACCAGGGCTTCCTCAAGAGTGGCATATTGCTGTAGCTGCAATAGCATGGAGATCGACCTCAAACAGCTCTTTGAGAACATTTGGGTCAGGTCGGCCATAGGAGGGAGGTAGGGCAGCTTTGAAAGCAACGTCCTCCACCGATTTCCATAGGCCGCCATGGTTTCTTCCTCATACTACCTGAGGCTAGCTAGGTCGCTTAGTGATGCCTTCTTCTTGGTGTTGAAGGTGAAGCATTCGAGGAACGCGTCCACTAGCTGATCCAAGTTACTGATGCTATGCTTTGGCAACTGAGTGAACCAATCCGAGGTAGGGCCTACGAACATGGTTATAAATGTTCTTAGCAGCAAAGCATCATTGTCCTGAATGCCAAAGCATTGGCTCAAGAATCTAGTCACATGCTCTTGGGCATCCTCCTCCCCTCTAAATATTGCCAACTAGGGTAGCTTAAAGTGTTCAGGGTATGGGGGTGTCGACACTGATGGATGCACAGGGTGACTACAGAGCTGGCATAAAGTGGGCTTTTGGGGCCCAGAAGTCTTGGTCTCCATAGACTCTAAGCGCTCTAGCAGCGCTTTATATGCATCGAAAGATTTGATCTCTTCCTCCTTGGTTTGTTCCCGCTATGGGTTGCGGGGAACTTGAGGCCTATGGAGGGGTGGCCGGATAGCACCCCCTCTGCCTTGGTAGGGCATTTCAGCCCGCTCTTCTTCTTGCTCATACTCCTCATAGGCTTCTTGAGGAGTTCTTGGGTGAGACCTATAAACATGGGTGGGTGCCCGTGGAGGGTGCCCATCATTGTTTCTGGGAGTGGCCTCCCGCTCAGGTCTAGGAGGTCTCGGAGGCAACATTTGGTAAGGTCATGGAGACCTATCTCGCACCAAGGGGTTGTGCCTCTCATACGACTCTACCCTCTACGTGTGAGGGGTTGGAACCCTCTCAGGCATAGTGTTCTGGAGTAGCTCATCTATTTGACGTCGAATGCGCTCTTTGCTAAGGCGATACAGGTGCTCCAACTATTGTTGGTCTTGCTCAAGCTACGTGATTTGCGCTTGGCGGGTGGCATGTCTGGAAAATTCCAAGTCAATTTGTTCCATCGTCTTGAGTCTAGGAGGCCTAGATGCCTCTCCTACATATTTATCTCGGTCGTGATGATCCGAGATCTCTATAGGTCACTTCCCTCTATCGAGGTTGGTGGCATTCACCCGAGGCTCTGGCCTTAGTAGGTGATCTTGATAGATAGTAGGTGCGGAGGTGCATTGCTCCCACATTGTGTATTGCTCTTGAGGAATGTAATGGTCTTCCTCATGCTCCCTTTCGTATATGTGAAAGGGGCGGGCAGAGTTGGCTCGCCCTATCTGAAGAGCCTTGCGCTCTGGATTTGGCCTATTGTTTTTGATAGTAATAAGGGGTAGAGGAGGGATGATGTAATCATGTGGCCCCTCCTTATGGACCCTATGCTGTTCTAGCACTTCATTGCATGGTGGCCACTCATAACGAGCATCTAAGGGAGCCTTCCCATTTATGTTGAGTGCCACGTGTAAGGATTCTTCCTGAAAGGGTCTATGTTGAATGGGAGTGTCCCTCGAAGGGGTGCCTCCATAGTCCCATTCTATCATGGTATGATGTGGACTATCTTGTGGGTCAGGCCGCCAAGGTGGTATGACCAAGTCCTTGGGGCTATAGCGGAGGTGACTTGTGCCTCCTTGTACACTTTTCGTAGCCTCTGCCCGTGATTGGGCTTGGCTATGGGTGTACACCATGGTGGTGTCTCTCTACAAGCTATGTAGGTTTTTATCTTCTTTATGATTTTTATTCTACACTAAACAAAAGGAACCACACAATCAAAGAAGTGATTATCTCGTTTATAGATTAAAGGTGTGCCCTAAATCTGGTTTAGTGTGTTTTGATTTTTGTTTTGAAAGCTTTGTAAAGAACGTGTTGTTGTACATGCAATATGATGGCTCTTATGTCTCCCAAAATGGTCGCCCCTTCAATATACCATTGCCAGGCCATTATACCAAACCTCTCAATATACCCGCCCTTACGTGAGGGAAACTATTGGTACGCGAGAGCAGAATGGTACGTGGAACATAGGCGGTACGGAAGGGGAATCACTCTATTTTTGACACCTACCATAGAAGACTTATCCTCATGCATTGGGAATCACCCTAGCTACACTTGGTCAGCTTTCGTCAGGATTTACGTCTAGCAATAGTAGCGATCAGGGTTATGTATGCAAAAATTCAAGCCAAGGTGGTGATGAAATCCACCGTTGGTCTTGATCAAGGGTTGGGGTTTTACGACCAACTCCTTGGTGTTTAAATTACCACGTGGTGTGTGGGGTTCTTTTTATTTGTGCAAAGAAAGAAAAACATGCAGCAAAACTCTCCTATGCAAGCAAAGAAACATGAAATGACAGAGACAAAAAATAGAAAATGATAGAGGATGCTCAGAACCCCTACCTCTTCTCTGCCCAAACCGGATGCCTCTGAGTTTCTACTCTGAAACTGCATAGAGAGCTAATCATCCTGGGGTGGGATGAATAATAGATCTGTATTCATCATAGGGTGGGACGAATGCCCATTCATCCCTGGGTGACATGAATTCCAGCTCTGTATTCGCCACAGGGTGGAACGAGCAGCAGTCCAGTGCTTGAAATATTGACACCTGCAAGCAAAAACACACAACTTTTGATCAAAAATTTGATCTCAAAATCAGGGGACAGGGTCCCACCATGATCGCCACTGAAAGCATGAGGATACGAAAGCAAACAGAAAGGGAAATGTAACGCTAAGTCCTACGAACGAGAATGCATGAAAAGAGGGAAAACAAATGAATTGAAATGAGATTTAAAGCAAAATGTAAAAGTGCAGCCCTTTATTTTATTAATTTTCTTGAGATCGGGTTACAATGCGTCTCCTCCCTTTTCAGGGGCTAGGAGCGTTAAACATGGTTTTGTTACACCACAAATGAGATATTCCCCTTTGGGATCTTCCGCATGCCCACATTGAAAATGGGTGGACCAAACATCATCGCCGCTTGCGTGAGTGCATCTATAGTTCCTTGCTACCCCTCTGGTGTCAAGATCCTACATTCAGAGAAATAGTAAATGGTTAGTAGCACCTACGGATGGAGGGAAACATGCGATCCCCAAGGCCTACGGTCAATGCATGCATAAAATAATTAAAATGATAACTAAAACATATCAGAATGAGCTAAAAATTTGATAGAAGCAAGAAAACATTACCAGGAACACACTGCAAAAGGAACAATCAAGAAATCTACCACATATTTCTAATCGCTCCGGGGTGGGACGATTAGGACTGTCATAAAATGTCAGTAGGTGACCTCCTAAATGTCCCATCCAGGGGCCTCCAAAACACCTACAAAGTTGGGGTTAGACAAAAAGGGGCATTTTGGGATGACCCAGATGGTCGGATTTTGCATATTCTGCCTCGATCACCCTGTATCCGATGATGCTCCCTGTATGTTAGTGAAAGCGAGAAATATTGAAAGCACAGTCAAAACTCATCCAAATGACATGAAATTTAAATGACAACATATGTAAGTGACCTAGAATAAAATGCAAAAATAATAGTATGGAAATCTACCATAGATTTCTAATCACTCCGGGGTGGGGCGATTAGGACTGCAGTAGTGCGGGGGCACCCGGGGGCAGGACGCCCACCGTTTGGGGCCTGGTTTTGGCACCAATCCACTTGGGATGGGTCCAAAACCACTTATGGGGTTGTGTCAAAAAATTAGGTGGGGTATTGTGGCCAAATGTTTGGGTTTTGGGTCCGGATTGCGCTTCCAATAATCACCCAATAACCTCCCTTCCAAAAGAGAGATCAAGGATGTAAGAAGCACAAACGATGGGTGAGGGTGTAATTCGGCAGCACTCCATTGCTCCAAATGCTCCTGCTCTATCCTTTTTTTGGGGTGAGAAGACTCACCATTTTATAGACCTGAGGGTCTCTGTGAATGAGCATGCAGAGGCGCCACTTGGCCATCATGCCTTGCCGAGGGGAAGAAGATTCCTCCCTGATTAAGGGCTCCATGACTGCCCCTATGACTGCCTCTTTGAGCTCAAAAATGCTCACTCACACTCCATGCATTGAAGGAGGAGTTAAGTGGTGGATCTGAGCTACCATTTGTCAAGGTTTGACCTTTTTCCCGTCAAACCTGCTATTCGCCCCACCCTAGAGCGAATACTGCTAATCGTCCCAGGGTGGGATGAATACCAGTTTGTAATCATCCCAGGGTGGAACGAGTAGGGAGAGAAGTGCCTGAAAGGTGCCAAATTGACCTCTGACCTTCCAAAACTACTGTGAGAGTGGTTAGGACCATTGTTTAACCTCTGGGGGCTGCCCTAGGGGCTGTGTATGCCAATTCGGTCAGTGTTTGTAGCCACATAATCGGATTGGTGTTGTTTTGGTGTCTACACTTACATATTTACAAGACTATAAGCAGATATTAAGTAAAGTAACCTTGGAGAAATTTCATTTCTTTGCAAGAGAGGGTTTTCTAATCAAAATCCTAACTATGATGGTGATTTTGTAATTGAGCAAAATTTCCACTCGACACTACCCTATTACATATTATTCTTGGTTGGATCCATTGGGAGTCGAGGTGAACTATGGGGGTGTGTTATATTCTCTGTAATCAAGGATGCCAAAATGGACGAGTTCACTAGGAATGGTTTTAGGACTCACTCCAAGTTTGATGTTGGAGTGTTAAATGTTTCAATTAACCATACACCTATTGTTTGGTCTTTCTAAACTAAAGCTATGAGAAATAAAGAAAATGGCAAGACACATAAGATATAATAATACAAATACTAACCCTAGTATGATTCTATTATAGGGTTACAAAATAAAATATTTGAGCAAGGGTCCAAGAGAATGCATAAACAAGATTAAAATCCTAGATGCACATTATATTCTTTTATTCTTTCAAATGCCTAGAAATTTGATCAAATGCTTTTTCTTTACTTGTAATGTATATTTTGGAACAAAAATGAGCAAAAGCAAATACTAAATAGCCTAAAGGTCTATTAGGACACGTATTTGATCTAGTGGTTGATCCAAGATTTATCTTATATTCAAAATATCCAATGGCTTTAAATCCTACAAAATAGTTTCACAAACCCTAGAAAATTTAATCAATGTTTGGGGGCTTTCTTAGGCTACTTTAAGACTAAAATTGGAGGTACAATAGTCAAGACCCTTGGTCATTATAGTTGAATTTTTAAAATCAAAATGATATTTGACCTTAGGAACATGCACAAACAAAGTGAAACAGATAAATAACAGTGAAATAAAATGCAGATAGGATGGACACAACAAAAAATTAAAATGTAAGTGTGAAACCAAGGCTTCAGGGTGTAATACTTACCCCCAAGCCCTAATTTACCCAATTCATGCCTTGTAAATATGGAGCATAAATTTGTCTTACCAAATTCATGCCTTGTATGGGTGGGGCAATAATATGGATCAGATGTCCTTTTTGGGCCCTAAAACAATGAAAAATAGAGTGCAAAATAGTGAAAAATAGATTTGCAAATCAACTAAAGTAAATGCTAAACATGATGAGCTAATGGAGAAAGTAAGAATAAATGAATAAATAGATGAATCAATCCAATAAGGTTGATCTATCCAATCATCAAGGTTCATCCACTCAGCCCCCAATGGTAGCCAACACCAAAGCACAAAAAAACAAAATGACTTGCAATAAAAGGGCACTTATTATCATGAGCAAATGAGTGAGTCAAGAGTTATAACCTTCAAATAAATTTTTGGGGTTAAATAGGGAACCCAATCCTCTATTTATAAAATGTTTGGAGGGCAAAATGGGTGGGAAAATGAAATTTTATCGAGGGCAAAGGTCAACCCCAAAATAGGTTGATGAGGGGGTGGGTTTAGTGAGGAAAATACCTAGAATGTCAAATTCATGCCTAGTAATTATAGGGCATGAATATAGAAAGCTAAATTCATGTCGTGTATGGATTGGGTACAAATATGGTAAAGCTAAGGAAACAAGGCAAAGGGAGAAGGTAAAAGAGTCCTAAATTTGTACTTAGTAAGTTTGGGTGGTTGACTACAGATCTAAGGAAGAATTGAATCATTCTAATGGGTCAATTTTCCATGTCTAAATTTTACCCCATATTTGATCCATTTATTTCCAAACAAATGCATCAAAGAAATATGTAGACTCATATGGGTGAAAGCAGAAAACACAAAAAGGGGTGGTCAGGTTTGGATGGAGGGGTGGTGCAAGAGGCGATGCTAACTTGAACACTACAAATTTACACACAAATAAAAGCATTACTACCATTAATACCTCTAAGGCTAGGGTTACCCCTTGATTTTTTATAAGGAATGCAAAATTCCAAATAAAAACTTGAAAAAGCGAACAAAGGGCACAAAAAATAAGAAGAAAAAAAGGTAAAAAAAGAGCAACAGACAAGACAAGGAGATAAAAAAGAGAGAACATAGAGGAAATGAGAAAATGAGGTAAAATTAAAATGAAGAGAGATAATAAAAAGAGGTAAAATAAAGCGGGAGGGAAGAAAAGAGAAAAAAAGAGGAAAATATGGCTCATTTTCATCATGCAAGGAGGAGAAAAAAGATCTAGAGAAGAAATAGGAGAATGGAACTACCAAATTAGCGTGCTACCATGGTGAGGGCTGAGGCTCGCATCACTACTAACTAGGTGAAGGTATGGATTGAGAACCCTCATTTTGTATTTTGCACTTGCACACACAAAAATTTTAGTTTTTTGCATTTTTTAGGGTTTTTAGTCAAATTTTGTCACAATTATTTGTGGGGCATGAATCTGGTCATGGGGTATGAATTTGATAGTCTATCCAAGATAAATGTATATCCTATATGGATGGGATGTAAATTTTGTTGGGATACTTTACCAAATTCATGTTTGGTCATTCCATGCCATGAATTTGGTGAATTTTGCATAAAGGGACCTATATTTTAAAATTTTAAATTTTTTGATTTTGATGTGTTATATGATGGTTTGATGAAACAATATGTTAGTATGTAGCTATATGTATTTTAAATTAGAGAGTGGAAAATGAGCACCCTAGAGACTACCTTGGAGTAGCTCATAGTAGAGGATAGGGAGACACTAGGGAACGTAGGACTACTGCACTTAGCAAAAATGCCTTGTATTGAGGTAGATTGAGCCACTATGATGATGCTGGTAGAGTGATGGTATCCAGAATCATCCACATTATAGCTATTGATCAAGGAGATTATTATTACACTAGAATATGTGTGACACATCTTAAGGATACCAATTAGGGGTAGGAATGTTTACATGGTACATGGTGGCATCAAATATGATGTCAAGGAACCTGAAACATATGATCCAATAGAGTGGATTCCATGTTGATGAGATGTCTCATCAATATGAGGCCAAGGTACTAACATTCATACTATGTGAAGTAGTGGAAGGGATGCTAGTATGTCATACTAGTAGGTGACACCTACCATGGCCATTGGCAGGAGTAGTGGTAGACATGCAATATCAGGGAGTGAGATTCGCATGGGCACCATATGTGTTGGCATGTTTATACAGGATACTACACGATCTCATGTATAAGTGAAAAATAGGGCTGATTTGTATGAAATTACTCCCAGTGTGGTGTTGGAAGCACACAATGATTCCAATATCAAATGTACTACCAGGTTCATTACCCAATTTGGAGTGACCAACAACATATAGGTGGAGCTAACACTATGAGCATGGGCATAGACCATACACTAGTGTCTTACCACTAGGGAGGTGGGTAATATATGAGCTATGGAAGCACTAGATCATATGATGATCATGGCATCTACACCCAAGCTATAGAGAATATATGGAGGAGCTAGCTTAGGTGAGGAGGATTTGGTGGCTTATCATTGATAAGGGTGAGCAAAAGCTATATAGGTTTAACTAAGTACAACACCAATTTGGAATTCTATAAGATATTCTAGATCTAGGAGACTACTAGTTCAAACAAGTGAAGAGGGACCCATTAGGATGCAGAATTGCTCTCTATGTAGCTAGGTGGGCAGAGGAGAACCTAGATGTCCCATTGTACATGGATCTAGAGATGGATAATATTGGGGTGGCCTTCAAGTACAAGTGATGGTTTAGGAGCATTATACCCCCAAGGATCTCTCCACCAGTAGTAGTGTAGATATTCTAGGTGATGAGCCAGTGAGTGTAGTTGGCACTTTTAGGCCACTCAATGTGTCATCAAGAGGCAGTAGAGAGGGACGGTATTGAAGAACACAGGCTTATACTAAGAGGGAGGGTGAATAATATAAGACCACTTTTTAATTTTATTTTCAATTCAATATTATGTAGTGTATAGATAGTAGTATCAATAGCAGTAATCAAAGCAATGCACAAAACACCATCCACAAAAGTGACACAACAATTTACATGGTTCACCCAATGTGGGCTACTCCATGGAGAAAATATTTTTCTAAAACTTTCTCAATCAATCTCTTGGGAATCCTTCCCAATTACAATGTTTATGAGCCTCTATCCAAAGGATATTTTGATCCCCTAAATCTCAAGTTCGTGGATCTCTTCCATAGGAGAACTCTTTCCCCTTTTGCTCTGGCTAGTGATCTTCTAGAAGACTTTGTCTCTCTGTTGCACTGACTTGTGGATCTCTCTCCACTTGAATACTCCTCACTCATATAAGTCTTGAATTGTCCTTGTTGTTGGATCTCTATCCATTGAGACTCTGTCCTCTATACTTTGTCACCTCAAAAGCTTTATTAATAGGTTCACTCAGAACCTCTTCAAATATTCTTAATAGGCTCACTCAGAACTTGCTCAAATCTACTCAATAGGCTCACTCATAACCTGCTCAAATTTGCTCAATAGGCTCATTTAGAACTTGCTCAAATATGCTCAATAGGCTCATTCAAAACCTACTAAAATCTACTCAATAGGTTCGCTCAGAACCTACTCAAATCTGCTCAAAAAACTCACTCATAACTTGTCCAAATCTGCTCAATAAGTCCTCTCTAGGACTTGCTCAAATATGCATAGCAAGATTTCAAAAAAGCTTATACAAAATTAGTCCACAAGCCTTCTCAAAGACTTGCTCAAATTTGCTTAACAAGTCCACATAGAACTTGTCCAATCTCATAGAAACATAAAGAGAATTTTTAGAGACTCAATATGTTCTATACTCAATGCTCAACCACTTTCTCAACTCAATATCATATAAGTATAAAGAGAATTGTTAGAGACTCAATATTTTCTATACTTAATCCCCATTCTAAACTCAAATAAATCTTATAGAAGCATAAATATAATTGTTAGAGACTCAATATGTTCTATACTCAAATCCCAATCTCAACTCAAATCAATCTCATAGAAGCATAGAGAGAATTGTTAGAGACTCAATATGTTCTATTCTCAAATCTCAATCTCAACTCAAATCAAAATAAAGAAGAGTTTGTTTCTTGGAACTTGAAAAACCACTTTCATCCACTTGACTAGGCTCAATCAAATCAACTCAACCATTGACCATAAGAAATAACTCTTTCTTACAAACCCTAGTCCAAGCATGTATCAATCAACTCAAAATGTTCCCAACAATGCTCAACAAAAAATATCACATAACAATGATACTCATGTTCTTTTCTAACTCAATTTCAAGTTCTTTGCACAACCAATGGATTCAACAAAAATGCTTATAAAACAAGGTTTAATCACAACACTCAAGCTAGAAAACCTTGAAGCATTAACTCAACCACTTTCAAAAAGGAAACCACAATCAATCCTTTTCACTCCAATGAGATTTAAGAAATCAAACACCCAAATAAAATCAATGGAGAATATTGCTCATACCTTTTTGATGCCTTATTTGTTGTCCACAAAATCTGCCTCACTCAACACACTTTCTTTCTCAACTCTCAATCAGGGTTGGAGTAATAACACAACAAAAATATCCAAGTAACACCTTATTACTCCTACTTTATTTTAACATCCACCAAAGTTCTTTTATCCAAGAAATAAAACCTCAATAGAATGGATCAAACTTACTTTTGGAAACTCCTTGACAAAAACTTAAATATATTCTTACACATCCCTTATTTCTCCTTCTAAGTAGGTTAATTAAATAGCTCTTGAAAATTTCTTTCCAACAATATATAATATGCTACCCTTCCAAAATTAAAAGTAATAGTAATTTCATAATTTTCTAAAACAACTCATAAGCCTTATTTCTACTCAAAGATTTTCTTACAAATATTAAAAAAAAAAATTAACTTACCTTTTTCTTCTCAACGGGATTTGATCCCTTGTCATTGTCCAAGCACCACTCTAACCGTGGCACAACTAACCATGTTATCCAACTGCACACATGAAATGGTGAGCACAACCACTATGTTTTCCTTCCTCCAAACGTGCCCCAAAATACATGTGTGCCAAAAAGTGTACTTCCTTTCCACTTCATAAAAACTAGCATTGATGGGATTCTAACTTCGGATCTCCTAGCGCTCAACAAATTGACTACCTCCTTCTTGTATCTAGGCCACAAGAACCTATTGTGTATGGGAAGGGTCCTTCCTTCCTTCTATTTCTCCCTTTCTTCACAAGTTTTGATTGTGTTAAATTATATTTTCTCTTTGTACGAACGAAACTCACACACATTCAAATTATTGCCAAATGATTTTTTGGCAATGGTATTTATACATATTTCCTTGAATTTTCATACATAGGCCCGTAATCGAATTTGATGACGTAAACGGGAATTTACTCTGTGGAAATTTAAATTTAAATTTTAAAATATTAAAATTTTAAAACTTAAACTTCAAAGTTGAATAACTTTGTCACCGGGACTCCTTTTTCGATGAAATGAAAATCCAAACAGGGTTTTAAGAAAAACCCATTTCAAATATTTCATTCATGGTTTTAAATAAAATATTTTTCTAAGATTCCCTTGAAGCTTCTTTTTGGAACCAAATGCCATGCATCCATTCTTGAACCTTTGATCAAAAACATTTGCTTCTACACAAACATAGTGTTTGCTTACATAGATTATTTTGACATCAATGAAAACTCTTAGCTTAGGAAATCAAAATTTCCAGAGGAAAAAGAGAAACCAAACAAAGATCAACTAGCAAATAAACACCAAAATGAACCATAAAAGCATAACCAGATAACCTAGAAAAAACTAAACTAACACCAAACACCAAACCTACACAGGGAAAAAAAATAAGACAAGTAGACCCCAAGACTCAAATTGAAATAGAAAACAAGCATAGAGAAGGGAGAACCAGTTCAAAAGATCCAAAATATAGGAATCCAAGATATAGACCTACTGATTGGGGGCCCAATTTTGTCTAAATTCATTGTCCATAATTGTAAGGCCATCTAGGAAATTTCCTCTCCATACATGGAGATCATGTTGAAGAAGACCTTGGTTTGTGAGGAAGTCTAAAGCCTTATTACCTTACCTAAAGCAATGACAAAATTGAACTTCTTCTAAATTTTGAATCATTCTCCTAACTTCCATAATGAAATTTTACATAGTCAAGGATGGAGTTTGATTCCGCTTAATCATGTTTATTATATTTAGAGAGTCTCCTTCTATAATCAAATTCTTGCAATTCACCATCTCCAATTGAGATACTCCTTGAAATAATTCCTAAGACTGGTTAGTTTGGTGACCCAATATTTCTGTGAAGGTAAGCATAATTTATCTGTTAGAGTTCCTAAATAGTTTCCCTACACCCGCCAACCCTAGATTTCCTTTGGATTCTCCATAAAAATTTAATTTCATCCATCCATATGGAGTGGGTTCCCATAATATATCTTATATTTCCAAGGTCACTTGGCCTACCACATTCTAAGGTTGAGTTGAAAATCCCAACACTCACTCCGGCCCAATTTTCTTATCATAAGTTATCCTGTTCAGATTTAAAGCTTTGAAATTTTTCACAATGTCTACAATTTACCTCAAATAAAAATAGGACTATGGAACACAAACATATTTAAATGTTGGGGCATTTATTTCCTTCCAAATCTGCCACCATAAATGAGGTAAATCAAATTTTCAGAAATTTGTGAAGGTAAAGAGAGATAAAAGGAGATGTCCATTGGTCAACCAAATCCTCTTGTAATTTAGGGAGAACTCAGGAAATTTCCATCTCCTTAAAAAATATATGGAACACTTCAAGGGTAAAGGAGTAGTGTAAAAATAGGTGTAAAGGAGACTCTAAATCCTTTCCACACAGGAAACACCTATTCGAAATACTTGACCATATTTTTGGAGATTATCAATAGTAAAATATTTACCCTAAATGGTTAACAAAAAAATAAATTTACCTTAGGAGTGTAGCATAGGGGTGTAGTATTCTTGGTTGGGGAGGTGATATTTTAGGGCCTATAATGATCAAAAGATAATTCTCCACTTGACTACCAAATCGTATAATCATACCGTCCTCCGAACTACCCCTTGCGATAACTAAACAACTTGTACGGATGTCAAAGTCTCACACTGTACAGTTACAAATCAAACTGACAAATTCAGTTTTGGAAGTTGTCGTACATAGTTTTGTAACTATTCAAGTCGATTTCCTCAAACTGCCAAATCGGGTAAGTCGATCTCTGTGGTTCAATCTACCAAATCGGGTAAGTTGACTTTGTACGATTTGTACGGACTCTGGTGTACGATCGATGGAAAATGATGGTATAGTCAAGTGCAAAATTAGATACTCTAATTCCTCAATCTCTCTCAGGGATATTTTGTAAGGTTTTATTATGCCAATTAATCCATTCTCTGTGTTGGACCAACCATCGCAAAGGAGCTTGGACTTTGTAATGATTTCTATCCAATTACGTATAGAAATCATACAACAAGACTCATAATGTAATTCTTCACATCACCATGCTCACATATCATCCATCAGATTCTAATAGTGCTAACCTCTATTAAGGAGTTGCAACAATGCATAAAACTAAGCTAAAACAATAACTAGAAAACACACATACATCAAGATTCCATTATAGATAATCAATCATCATTGCCAAGATCATACACGATGTTTAATGATATAGTCCCATTCCATTATAGCATAATTATCATTAAAATAAGGTTATTATGTCAATCTCTTGCAATAAAGATATAAGTTAGTTATTACAACCAACAAGTACTCTATTCTACCTCTTAGCAACCAGACCTACAATTTTGAAAATGGGACCTTATATAGCATTGCCCAGGCCATGCCAAAGTGGTTCTTGAGATAATTTGTTACTTAAAACTACCCATGTATAACTGATTCATTAATTTAGCCTTTTACTAAGTTTAACACCTTAGCAAATCTATGCATCATTTCACCATGAAATTACATTTCCCATGCATTTGGATGAATTTCGGTGTGCCCTGTAGGATTTGTTGTTGGATTGTATGATTTGTCCATCCAGTTGTACAGTTTTATTCTTGACTGTATGGTTTGCCCCTCCTGTATGGATTACAAAACTTGGCAAATTGTCAAAACTGAGCAAATCCTCTTTTATCACTTCTTCTGGGAGGTGGATTTGCTACCTAAATTTGCCCTCCCTATAGGTAGGCAAATCCATATAAGAAGCAAACATAAAATTTGGATTTGCACAATCTTGAAGAAGAATGTACTATTTAGTGAGATAGTACAATTAAAAAATAAATTATTAAAATAAAGAAATAATGCATGTGAAATTAAATGAAATGTGAAGACATGCAAATTAAATGACATGTAGATGAAATGTAATTTGGTATAAATCAAATTAAACCTTAGTAAACATTAATTAAAATTATTAATGTATGGGTCATTGTAAATAATGAATTGTCTCAAGAACCACTTTGGAACGGCCTAGACAACCATTATAAGCCCCCCATTTGAATTTTTGGGTTGTTGGTTGTGAGTTGGTTCATGGTTGGATTTTTGGGTGCAATTGTTAATGTCACCCAAGGATTATCCATGGAATGATATGGATTTAATGTTGCAATTTATATTTACTATTATGTAATGTTGTACACTCTCTGTGTACAATGCCAAAATAATATTAATCCTTGTTTCAGTCAAATCTAGTTATGCATGTGTGTGGATCTAATAGCAATCTCAATAAATGTATTGTTGGGGGATTTTTATTGATATTGCAGGTATTGTGGAGTCCAAATTTGTGGTGGAGTTGTATACCCAAAAACGGTACAACCATCCATGTACTATCAAGTGAAATAGATGAATAAGTATAAACTTAGATTAATGGTGGTTACCCATTATGGGAATTGATGTTTTTGGAAATAAGAGGAAAATGGGTATTTTTCTAAGTCAAGAGATTGGGCAGAATAATAGTTTTTACCAAACCGTACAACAACATGACCAAACAATACAAGGGTTTGTAATTTTGTACATCTGATGAATATTTGGCTTAAAATTGTACTTTGAAGTATCTTGAAGGTAAACCAAGTGAATTCCAAGTGAATCCTAGCAAAATGAGTAATATTTGAGCAATTCCAATATTCTTGGAGAAATAGCACAAGTGTTTAGTTATGACCGTACAACTGTATGTTTTAGGGCTGTACAGTCTCAATTGTATGTTTTAGGGTTGTACAGTCTCAATTGTATGTTTTAGGAGTTGTATAGTTATGAACTATACAGAATTGGCCAGATTAATTGCAATTTATTGAAATTTATGTGAAATATCTCTCATCACATCCCTACTAGGAATACTACACTCCACTCGTGCTACATTTGGTGCCTATTACCATAGTGGATAGATCCATTAATATTGGAATGGTTGTTGTCATGTGGATCGGAACCAGTTTTGTCATTTTTGAGAATGACAAAGGGTCAGGAATAGTTGTAGCATGGAAGAATATTGGGGTGGTTGATAGATACAAGTTTTTAAAGACGATATTGTAGAGAAGTAGATACTAGTTGATTTGTCAAAGATGTGGGAAAGTATGATGCATTCCATTTCTATATCTTGGATATTTGGACTCTATGAATTGAGGGTACGCTTGATGACATGGAGTTATGAGAAGAATGTTTCTTGGAAGGATGCACAACAAAGACCATGGCATCCAGTGGAAGCCATAGATGTGGAAGATGAGTTTTTTTATGTGGATGATAAGCTACACAATGAGATGTGTATGGATGATGTGAAAAATAGATATGATGGCTATATGGTAGAGGGTTTATATAGTTTTAAAGTTGATAATTGTACAAATAATTGTAATTTACAAGAATTGCAATGTTGTTCAATAGATGTACATTGTTCAAAGAGAAGCATGCAAATGGAGGAAAGAATTACACAGTTGCACATGAAAAGCAAAAAGTATGTGGTTATTGGCAAGAATTGTATGATGGTTGGGGGAAACCATACATCCAAAGGAAAAAGTATATGATTTTTAGATAAAGCCATATAGCAAGAAGGAAAGTTGTACGATTACTAGATAAACCGTATAGTGAGGAAGTTAATTTTCCAATTGCCAACAAAATAGTACAATTACAAGGTAAACTAAATAGTGAGGAAGTTAATTGTCCAATTGCCAATGAAATTGTACAATTGCAAGGTAAATTATATAGTGAGGAAGTTAATTGTCCAATTGCCAATGAAATAGTACAATTGCAAGGTAAACCATACAATGAGGAAGTTAATTGTCTAATTGCCAATGAAATAGTACAGTTTCAAGGTAAACCATACAATTGCCAATCAAATAGTACAGTTGCAAGGTAAACAGTACAATTACCAATCAAATAGTACAAGTACATGTAGTCGAACAAAGGGGCTGAGAGAGTGTACAAGTCAAGTTTGGCCAAATTTGAAGAGAAATGTTGGTAATAAATTGAATGTTGGAAAATAATATTTTATACCATACCAATTTTTGGTAATGATACATGATGGTGAGTAGGATGGGAGTCTGACATTGGTTCCAATGGAATATGACAAGTCTAATAGTGTGCGAAAGGTGATTTTGGTACTAGAAAAGCTACAAAGGTGGGTGCTTGATGGTGAGTGGGATAGGAATCTGACATCGAAGCAACTTCATGGTGGAATGTTATCTAACAAGAAGAAAGAGTGTATAGCAGAAGAGAAATTGCAGGGTGATGTATGTAAGGCTACGGAAAGCCAACTTGTCAAACCAAAAGAAAATTTGGGCATATCATGTAAATATCCATTTTTTCATGGAGAATCAATAGAAGATCTAGTTCAGCATTGGAAATTTTGTTGCCTAATGTGGAAAGCGACTGGATAAACCAATGAGGCAGAATGGAGGTGGTTGTTTCCTGCAACATTTCGGGGATATGCAATAGACTGGTATATGAAATTACCAGAAGATAAGTACCAAACATGGGAAGAATTACAAGATGCATTTGTAAAATAATTTCAGTTATATGATAATGAGGATGATATTCTTATTGAAATTTATAGAATGAAACAAGGTGAGCATGAGTCTGTTTGTTCTTATAATCGAAAGCTAAGTGGGTTGTTTGACCATTTTGAGCAAGACCAATCATAGGCATTGAAGAGGATGTGGTTTATAAATGGACTTCTTCTTATGTATCAAACAAATATGAAGATTTTTCTTCCAGGAACATACCAAGAAGCTATGGATTATGCCCTGATTAGGGAAAGTGATGCAAAAATAGCACCAATGAAGTGGCATTTTGGTAATGATGATGAGAGTAGCTCAAAGGCAAAAAATAATCCTAACATTGAAGACGAGTCAGACAATGAGATTGCTTATTTTGGTGAGGAGAGTAGTCCCTTGTCCAATTGTGGGAGTCAATATGTCAAGGAAGAAAATGACTCCAAAGAAAATAATGATGACTTTGATGTTAATTCTAATAGAGAGAGTGCAAGATCATCACCACAAGTAGATGCAGTCCAAAGCAATTTTGTACAAATAAATAATGTGAGTGGTGATGCAGGATGTGACAATCATACTAGACATAAAAGTAGAAAAATATAGTATCACAGTGAGGGTAGACGCATTGTATAATGTTGGCAATGCCAATTATGGGGACACTGTGCACATGATTGTGATAGTACTACAAATTAGGATGAACTAGGGATGCATATAGAAATTGAAGCATCAGAGACAAGTTCTAACCCTTACGAGGAAATAAGGGAGGTGGAGGTGAACTTGAGAAACATGCTTAAAAGTGAGGAAGTGAACTTGATTTCAATGGAGGAGGAAGTGATTGTTGTTGACAAGGAAGAACAACATACTGCCATGCAAATGAACAATGTGGAGAAGACCGTGATCCAAGATGAGTGTATACAAATTGTTACTCAAATGGAGAAGTATGATGAACCAATGAAGGACACTAAGAAGTGTTGTTATTTAAGTACAGGTAATGAAAGTGCAACAAATGTGCAATTGGGAGATATTGTTCAAGTGGAACAACCAATTGTACGAACAACCAATTATACAGTTAGAGGATGAGGTTCAAGAGGAACAATCAATTGTAAACATGGAGGATGTCGTTCACATACAACAATCACTTGTAAAATTAAAATATATTATTCAAATGGAGCAAAGTGTCATAAAAGTAGACTTGACCAAAGAAGAATGAAATTGTAAGATTCTACAAGAAGGAACTAAACAAAGGTTGGTTGAAATCGTACAAATGAACCAAAGCATATAGTTAGTGAATGAAATCATACAAGTGATAGAGAATGCACAATTATAAGTGGTAAAACATACATTTCAGGGTGTTGTATGATTTGGATTGAATAATGATACAATTTGGAAATTGTACAAGTATAGTCTGTACAAAATAAAATCATACATGTGCAATTATACAGGGTGAGATAGTATAAGTGCAATTCGTACGGGTAAAAATAATACATGTACAGTCTGTACAGGGTAAAATAGTACAAGATCAGTTTGTATAGGACAAAATCGTACATGTACAGTTCATACAAGGTGAAATCATACATGTGCAGTCCGTACAGGGTAAAATCATACAGGAGCAATTCATACAAGGAGAAATCATACAAAATGGAACTGTACCATGTGAAAGTGTACAGAGCAAAACCATACAAGGAGAAGAATGTCCAACAATGGTTAAGACAAGGTAGTTCGAGGCTAATATCGAGTCATATTGAACCTAAGAGAAGCAAAATGGAGTCAATGAAGAGTTGTTTATGTAGGTTGAGAAAAGAATCCCAAAGTGCCAACAAAGAGAAAATTTTGGCTTGGATAGTGATGGTTGTATTAGTTTTATTGTTAAGATTTTAGGGTTGTTGCTCTGAGCCCCACGAGGGTGCTACCCCTCGACCCTATCCTGTCTTGTGACAAGGAGCACACAAGGGACGTTGTCCCTCAACCATCCAAGGGACACTATCCCTTGACCCTACAAGGGGGCTCTCGCCCTCTTGACCCCTGTCACAGGTGGAAATAGACCATGTTATTGATTATGTTGTTCATCTTGATCATGTTATTCATTAGGGTGATAATTGCTAGGTTTATCAAGATGGTCAGATTGATGATGTTGTTGCAATTGATTTTAGCACTTCCATGGAGTAATCTAAATATAATATGTTAGAAGAAGTTGGTAGTGATACCAGTTATTAAGGATATTTGGAATAGAAGGAAGCGAAAGGAGCATGACAAGTGCTCAAAGTACATGATGCAGTGCTTCTATCCCCAATGCCCAGATCATGTGTCATTGAGGAAGTCGATCAATTTAGAGGAGGGGATAGATGTAGGCAGGCAAATCCACATAAGAAGCAAGCATAAAATTGGGATTTGCACAATCTTGAAGAAGAATGTACTATCTAGTGAGATAGTACAATGAGAAATAACAATGTACTATCTAGTAAGAGAGTACAATTGGAAAGAAGGATGTACTATCTAGTAGGATAGTACAATTGGAAAATAAATGATTAAAATAAAGAAATAATGCATGTGAAAAATTAATGAAATGTGAAGAAATGCAAATGAAATGAATTGAAATGACATGCATATGAAATGCAATTTGATAAAAATCAAATTAAACCTTAGTAAACATTAATTAAAATTATTAATGTATGGGTTGTTGTAAATAATGAACTATCTTAGAAACCACTTTGGAATGAACTGGACAACCATTATAAGTCCCTCATTCAAATTTTTGGGTTGTTGGTTGTGAGTTGGTTCATGGTTGGATTTTTGGGTGCAATTGTTAATGTCACCCAGGGATTATCCATGGAATGAGATGGATTTAATGTTGCAATTTATATTTACTATTATGTAATGTTGTACACTCCCTGTGTACAATGCTAGAATAATATTAATCCTTGTTTTAGTCAAATCTAGTTATGCATGTGTGTGGATATGATAGAAATCTCAATAAATGTATTGTTGGGAGGTTTTTATTAATATTGTAGGTATTATGGAGTCCAGATTTGTGGTGGAGTTGCACACGCAAAAAAAGTACAATAATCCATGTACTATCATGTGAAATAAATGAATAAGTAGAAACTCAGATTAATGGTAGTTACCCATTATGGAAAATGATGTTTTTGGCAATAAGACGAAAATGGGTATTTTTCTAAGTCAAGATATTGGGAAGAATAAGAGTTTTTACCAAACCGTACGACATGACCAAACTGTACAAGGATTTGTAATTCCATACATCTGATGAATATTTGGCCTAAAATTGTACTTTGAAGTATATTGAAGGTAAATCAAGTGAATTCCAAGTGAATCCTAGCAAAATGAGTAAGATTTGAGCAATTCCAATATTCTTGGAGAAATAGTACAAGTGTTCAGTTATGACTATACAATCGTATGTTTTGGGGATGTACAGTCTCAATTGTACATTTTAGAAGTTGTATAGTTATGAACTGTATGAAATTGGCCAGATTAAGTGCAATTTTTGAAATTTATATTAAATATCTCTCATCATATCCCTCTAGAAAATACTGTACTCCACTCATGCTACCCTCCCCTTTACTTTGGTCGGTGTCCTCACCGACTCATTCTGCTTCTTCCACTGTGCTTCGTATTCTACCACTACAACCTCTAAGTCCTTAACTTGTGACTTATACATTTCTCGTTCATTCTTCAACTTGGCTGTGTAGCTTCCCATCTCTACTGCTTTTGCTCTGTGGAAGTTAGCCTTTTCCTCGGTAGTCTTCAGGAATGCCATCATCTACTTTTCATGGTTCGAGGCACTCTTCTTCAACTTCTCCTTCCAGTGAGCTTCTGCTCGAGCTACTACCTGAAGTTCTTCATTCTTTTTAGTAATAGTCTTTAGGTGATGACTAATATCAGCCTCCATAGCTCGAACACTATCTTCCTTGATTTTCAACTGAGCTTGCTTTTCTAGGACCATCTCATTCAATCTCTTATTGTCCTTTGTCAGCTCCTCCATCTGCTTGGCTTGGTTTACCATTTGCTCACTCTTCTCAGCCAACTGAGCTGTCATCTGTTCTTCTTTGGCTTTGAGTTGTGCCTCCAACTCCTTAATCCTGTCCTCTATCATCTGTGAGATCTATCACTTTTCCTCTTCAAGCGTATTAATTCTGGCTTTAGACTCAGTTCTGATGCCTGACAGATCTCCCTCCAATTTCTTTATTTTCTCTTCCACCGTAGTCCTACTTTTCTGTAGTTCTTCTTCCATTACGACCAATTCCTTTTGAGTGGCTGTAGTTTCCTCCTTCTGAGCCTCCTTGAGCTGGTAGATTTGTTCCAATCCTACGCTCAACCACTCTATCCAGTGTGTTAGGAAGTTAAACTTCCTCAGGGTGATGGCCACTCCAGTAGCAACCCTCTTATATTCCAACTCTATCGTATTTGTGAGGCAGGTCGGGTGACTGGCCCTATCCAAGTACATCCTTGGATCTCTCCTGTAATTTGTTATCACCCCTTCAGGCAAGTCCTCTCTTCCCAACATTGTTGTTACCTCTTCCCTGGGCAACTTCCATGGATGTTGTGCATGAATGTCCATAATTCTCCTTGTACGCTCCGCACTACTCACCCACTCTGTTATCTTTTCCAGCTCGAGGGACACTTGTTCTTCCCACAACTTCAATTCACCCACGTGGCCAATACAAAATTCCAATATGGCGCTATTAATAACATGGCCCAACTGAGAAAAGAAGTGTTCCACCTTATCCTCTATTCCACGTGCCTCCTCCTCAGTTGCAATTCTGCCAAACCGAGGTACTTCCAGAAGATAACTGGATTGCATCCCACACCGTTCTTCCTCTGTAGGAGTACGTACATCTTCTTCCTCCATATGGTGGCTAGAGCTTCCTCCAAGCTCCTGAAGTGCCCTCACCGTATCTATATTTTCTCGAGGTGGAGACTATTTTACGATTTTCTCCTCCTCACTATCTTCAATATTCACAATCTCCTCTTGAGATTGCTTCTGCTCAACTTGTTCCTGGGCCTTTTCTGGTTTAGCAGAGCCCACCTGTTGCTCTTCTTTATTTTCTTGGGCCACTTCTTGTTCTATCTTGCCCACTTGTTGTTCTTCCATCACTTCTTCCTCCTGATCCTGTTGGGTATTCATTGTTGTGACCTATTCAACAACAAGTTCTTCTTTATCCTGTGATGCCTCTATATTCTCTGATGCATCTCTCTTACTTGAGCTTCCTATCACAAACTTGTAACGAGGCTTCTTCTTGGGCTCTTCCTCCCAAGTAGTGGCTATTCCTTCTTGCCCTACCTCAAATCCTTTAAAAAATTTAGAAGCATCCATCTGCTCAAATTCTTGAAATATTGGTAGAGATGTCACTATTCTTTCTACCTCCACCCAACACAACTCATCCAGTTTTATCTCTTTCGAGTTTGACTATTATTTTTCTTGTTTGTGCACCCTTGGTGTAGGCTCTTCTCATACTTCTAGAACTAGTTTGGTAGCCATTCTTTCATGTTGTCTCCTCATCATTATCTAAATTGGGCTTCCTTGCCTCCTCTCCCTTTCTTGAATAGATGGTTGCTCCTACTACCATTGCCTAGGTGCTTGCTATTCTAGCTCTAGTTCCAACCATCTAGGCCTTTTTCTCTGATGGTGTACATCGGCATCTTCCTCCAGAGTAGTATCCTCTTGAGCTCCATGGGTCTATTGCTCGCTCCTCATTCGATATCTCTCCGAAGTCACTTTTGGTATTGGCACTGACTTAACCCACCTCAATATCATCGGTTGTCCTCTCCTAACTTCTCGAGGTGGCATCAATCCTGGAAAGTGGATCTCTACTTCTATGACCACATTTAATAACAATCCAATAGCATGGAAAGTCATTCCAAAGTTCTTCGACCTCTTTGTTAGTGCCTCATGCATTTTTCTTTCTAGAAAGGTACCCCAATCATACTGAATTCCCTTGGTGATACCCTCTACATACTGTGCTATCCACATTGGCATTTTTATGGCCCTTATATCTCCTATCAGTTGAGCCATAATTGTATTCATTGCACATGGCCAATGTTCTCCTTTCAACTAGCTCTGTTTGATTTCGCATGTTCCTGCACCTGAGATCTTTGCCTCAATTAGTGAAGTGACAGTGGTAAGGGTAGTGATGAGGTGGTATGCCTCTATTGGATCTACCAATATCTTTACTACCTCCATACCATATTTTAGTAAGCCAAATGTCTTTCAAAATACCTCTATCAAAATATCCACTTTCATCGACCTCTTGCCCACATTGACATAGGCAGTTCGGGTTGTAGGGTTATACGCCTGAACTATCTACAATAGATAGTTATGGAAGAAGGATTTGTGAAATGGTGGAACTTGTGCAATTACTACTACATGAGCATCCTCGAACATCTTCCTCCAAGGATGATTCTTATTTCTTTCATCACTCCACCACTTCCTGCAGGTATCTACCCCATGTTGTACAAATGTGATATTTGTGACCTCAACCTGTCCCTCTTCCTATCCACTACTCAGATGCTCCTCCTGATCTAGTAGGTGTACCTCACTCCTCATTTCCCTCCATGAGGTCCTTTCTTGTGCCATTCTTCCCTCTCTATGCCTTGGTGGTGTTCTTCTCAGATTAGCCCGCCAATGTCTCTGCCCCCTCCATGGCCTATATCCTCCTCTCCTCCAAGGATGATTACCATGCCAATCATGGGACTAAAACTACCACCCTTGGTGTTTCTTGGGTATGCTTCTCTCTCATGCAATGGACCTAGTGATCTCTCCACCCTATTGGCTACAATCCACCTTAATCGACATCCAAACTCTTTTATTGAGATCATTCCTCCAACATCTCGCCGATTAACTTAACATCCACTCATTCACCATTTTCATAATCGGAAGTGTATCTGAATCATACAAATTACTATAAAATCATACAATGTATGGTCCTTTGTACCCTTGTATGATTTTACCTTCACCAGCCACTTCTAGATCGTACACTATTTTTTTCCCATAGTTCGATTTCTAGCCCGTTAGTCTTCAAACCATCCTATCTCCACCAAATCGTACATCTGCAACCTAAAATCGTACAGTACGATAGTACTCCATACAATGTTGCTTTTTGACTACCTTATCCTTTGGAATCCTATACATTCCATATGATTCCGTATGATTTGCTAAAAATTGCCCAAAATGGCCTAAAAACTACCAAGAACTATGCTAATTTTCTTTGAAATCATACATTCTTTCCCTAAAATCATACAGTAAGATTTTTCCAACCCTAGGTTGTGAAAAATTCAAAATTTTAGTCTCCTTTGTCAAATCTATCACCAACCCAGTTGTCGGATTGCCCCGTTCCTCCTTTCCAATCTTTCTCGGGAGCAATTTTCCAACTCCTTCACCTCTGGCACAATTTATTTCTCTTTGATAAATTTTTGGCTATACTTTGATGGCTTGTACAGATTTATTTTTCCCTTCTCTTATTTTTCCAACTTTCTTTTTATCCGATTCTTCTATTTCTAGGGTTTAACTCTCCACTTTCCTTGCAATTTCCATCGCCCAACTTCAATTTCTCACTTCCCCAAACCCTAACCTACCATTTTTCATCTTTGGGTTCATACCTAGATATTTTCTACCATCTATTCTTTGTATTTCTTGTCAAACTTTGAATTTTTCCCTTTGATGGAGTAAAACCCTAATTTCTCTTCTTTGTTCCTTCTCCGGGTTAATTTATCAGAAAATGAAAAGTACTCCTTGGTGCTAATTAAAATGGGTCCATCTAATATCCAGATTGTTGATGAAATTGGCTGCCCATATAGTATTTTTCATTCAATTGCATGCTTTCCACCTTCATCCTCCTAAAAAATTCAAATTCTCACTTGTACGATTTAATGGAATTGCAAGTCCTACCTTCTATTTAAAGCATTTCAAAAAACCCTAACTAAACCCTAAATTGTGCCACTTTGCACATTTTCCCTCCATCTTGCATGGATGATTGACAACTCAACAATTTTTTGAAATTTCATCTTTTTCCCCCTTTTTCCTCCAACCGCTGCTTTCTCTCATGCATGCCGCATTAAATGGGTAGTTGAAAATCGTACAACATGCTTGAAATCGTATAGTGTATGATCCAAATCATACAACATGTCATTTTGTATGATTTCCCATGTCCTTATATCGATTTTTCTTGTACAATCCCATAATTTGTATGATTTCATCCTCAATTTTGTTTTGTACGATCTTTATACTTAGAGAATTTTTCAAATTTTCTCTCTCTAAAGAGGCCGTCATTTCTGGTTTTCAACCACTTCCTTCTTAATTGCATCCCGAGGGATTTTCACAACTAAGACATTTCTTTTTTTTTTTTATTTTTTATTATTTTTTCTTAATCCTAATCTATTTACACTTACCTTCTAGGCAATCGTACAGTGACATTCACTTGTACGATTCCATCAAATTCTTCTCTTGGGGATTCAACTACAATGTTCGGAGTGGTTGTGTCACCTATTGGTATTTGTTCCCTAGGCCGATTCATCTCCATTTGTGATGTTACCAAATTCCTTGGCCTTCTTCTTCCATGTGTACAATTTGGAATTGTACAATTGCAAGCTGGAGTATCTTCACCTGGTGTCCTTTCCCCTTGTTGCACAGGTGATTGATCCCTTGGTAGCGGTGTCCTTACTACTCTACTATCATTCAAGTGACTTCTCTACCTATCCCCTCAGATCAATTCTAGCTCTAGACTTGGTGATCGGGTTCTCAGTTGTCCTTGGTTTCTTTCATCTACAAATTGTGCTCTTTCACATGAGTGTCTCCCCCATCCTATTCCTCTTGGTATTGGGTTTCTCTACATGAATGGTGATTCCTCCCTTCTCTAGAGTAATCCTCTACCACCCCTCCCTTGTTGAGATGGTTGTCCCCATGTTCATTGCCTTACGAGATTTGGTAAGATACCCCTCATTCCTAGTAATCCTCATAGATTCCTTGTCCAGTTCATACAAGCTAAGGGTGTATCTCCTAGCCATCTAGGAGTAGGGGGTCAGAATATTCCTCACCCTCTTCCTCCTCTAATTGTAACATCACCTCATCTTTGTTCATTTTGTAGTTGAATACCTCCCCCCCTTCCTGGCTGAAGTCTTAGGGGTCTTTCTCTATTTCTTCTTCCCATTGTTCGGGTATCAGGAGTTATCTCTACCAACTCGATGTTGGCTAGTGGACTTCTACTTCTTCTTGCACTTGGTGATAGTTGTCATAGTGCTCTAATTCTCCGATCCACATGAGCTAGGTGACATCTCCATCTTCTTTCTTCAAATTTTCTTTGTGGTGATGATGTTGCCAAAACTTCTCTATAGGCATCAGAAAAGTCCATCTCAGAACTTGAATGAGTCTGATTCTCTTCTCTCTATTCCACCCAATTGGTTGGAAAATTCATCCTTCTCTCCAATATTCATACTTCTCTCTATTGTCTTCACAACTGTCGATAGGCTATTATATAATCTTGTGGTCCAAGGTTGGTTTGAAGTCCTTGCATTCTCCCCACTTGTCATTGTGTCATTGTAACTGCTGGAGAATCATGATTACCTTGAGGGTTCTGAGGGTTCTCTAGGTGATTATCTTCATCACTACTTCCTATACTAGGTTCCATTATGAGCCAAGGCATGCCTTCACTACTGGAGTCTATCAAATCCAGTCATGTGTTACCTTGTGGTTTGGGTGATGTAGTTGCCTCTTCAATATCTCGCCATAGTATCTTCACATCTTCATTTGTCATAGGTGGATCACTTGGTGGTACTTGTGAGCTTGTGCTAGCACCCTCATTTCCTCCACCACTTCTCAGAGTTAATCCTTCCACCTCTTCCAGTTCCCTTTCATCTTCTTGTAGCCTAGCTACCCTTTGTTCTTCCAACCTACGTATCATGCCATCCAACTCCTGGATGATTTGCTCTCTCAACATTGCATTATGACCTCTCAACATTTGATATTCTTCTTGCAATTGTTGAGTCTAGACCCACATTCTTTGTTGTAACAGCCCTATCTGAGCCAATGGAGTAAGTCCAGCCAATTCTTGATCAATGGTCTCATTCCCTTCTTCTTCTAGGACTTCCATTTCAAATGTGTCCACTCTATCTTCATATCATACTATTAGTCGTATCCTTCTTTGACCATCCCTTTGTTGGGGTAGTTCTCTCCGTTCTACCTGAGGATACATCCTATTTCTATTTACTGGGGTTGCTTCATTCTATATTCCCCTATTTTTGGGTAATAGTACTATCTCCTGATGTTCTCTTCTATTTGGGGGAATCCGTTCCCCATCTTCTTCTTCAACTCTTTTAGTTCCATCAACAAATATGACATGTACTCGTAATCTTCTTCTTTCTCTGGGTTGAGGTACCAACTCCTACTATTCTATGGTTGGTCGTAGTTCCTCCCCTTCTACAAATAAGTGTGTGAGACCTATGTCAGGCTCTTCCTATGATGGATCTGACTCATTCTGAGCTTCATCTTGTGTTTTCGCTCATCTTCATCATTCCATCTCTTCTAAAGCAATGAATAAACATTGTACTTTGTAAGGCTTCAACTTTGAGCCATTTATAGTATCGGGCACTTCTATCCCATTCAAGTTCTACAACTTGACTGCTCCATTATCCATTACTTCAACTACTTTATAAGGACCAAGCCATAACATCTTCAACTTACCCGACTTGATTTCCCTCTTTCCATTAAACTTTAGAACTAAGTCACCCGGACTAAGTTCCAACTTCCTCAAATGTTTGTCATGCCATGCCTTCCATATTTTTTGAGCTATCTCAATTGCCCATTGTGCCATGACTCTTCATTCATCTAACTTAATTAGTGTTGTCAATCGCTCTTCCAAACTTTCTTGATCACCCAAGCGATGCTCTACCGTGACTCTCAAACTTGGTATCAAGAATTCGACTGGTACCACTGCTTCCTATCCATACATTAATTGGAAAGGTGTATGTTCCATTGTAGGTTTAAAAGTTGTTCTATATACCCATAAAATGGATGGTAGCCTTTCCTCCCAGTCTGCTCCCTCTATCCCATAGGTTTTATACAGAGTAGAAACTAGGACTTTATTCATTGCCTCCACCTACCCATTCGCTCTAGGATAATACGGACTAGAAAATGAGTGTAAAATCTTGAACTCTATTGTCAGCATCTTGATAATATCATTAACAAAGTGTCCTCCTCGATCACTTGTTATCCATAGTGGAATACCAAACCTTGTGATTACCTGTTCGTACAAGAATCTCGTTGTACTCTTCACTGAATTATCAGGTAATGCTCTCGCTTCCACCCATTTCATTAGGTATTCTGTTGCTACTACGATGTATCTACACTTCCTCCATCGAGATGTCTTTAATGGGCCTACGAAGTCCAATCCCCATCATTCAAATAACTCTTGTGGTTGTGATGGGTGTAAGGGCATAAAGTCCCTCTTTACTAGCTTTCCTGCTCTTTGGCAAGTGTCGCATGCTTTCACATGCTCCTTTGCATCATTATACACTATGGGCCACCATAGCCCTACTAGAAATACCTTCCTAGCAGTCACATCTAGTCCCATATGCCCTCCTGCTAAGCCTTGCATGAGCTTCCTTCAATGCTACTTTGACTTCTTCATCCATCACACATCTCCGTAAGACACCATCACTTCCCATTTTATATAGTAATCCTGCTATTATCTAGAAAGGTGTTGACTTCATTATTATTTTCTTCTTCTCAATTGTTATCATTTCCTATGGCAACTCTCCTGTGGATAGGTATTGGCCAACCAACTTGTACCATGATGGAACAACGTTGATGGTGAACAATTGTGCATCTAGGAATTCATCAGGAACTCTAGTTCCTATAGGTTCTCCTGATCGTATCCGAGACAACTGGTCTACAATCACATGCTTCTTACCAGGTCTCACCACTACTTAGAATACAAACTCCTGAAGGGTGACAAGCCACCTACTAACTCATCCTTGTATCATCAACTTATTTATCAAGTACAACAATGCTTGGTGATCGACATAGAAGGCAAAGGGATTCACCAATAGGTAATGCCTAAAATTTTGAACTACATATACCATTCCCAAAGCTTCTCTTTTTATTGTACTATAATTCCTCTCTAGCCTTGACAAAAGGTGACTAGCAAAGAAAATAGGTTGATCTAGCCTAAATTGTCCTTCTTGTGCTAAGGCACATCCAATCGCAAAATTGGAAGCATCAATGTGGACATGGAATTCCTTATCCCAATTTGGAAACACCAAAATTGGACTACTCACAAGCTTAGCCTTTAGCTCCTCAAAGGCTCCTTGGTGCTCCTCCATCCATCTGAAAGGAACATTATTTTTCATCAAGGAATCGAGTGGGTACGATACATGTGCATAATTCTTGATAAACCTTTGGTAGTACCCTATCGATCCAAGGAAGGTTTTTAGTGAACTCACATCAAATGGTTCCTCCATGTGTAATATCACATGGATCTTATCAAGATCTATCTTCAATCCTTCATTACACATAATATGTCCCAACAGTTTCCCATACGGTACCATCAGAAAGCATTTCATTGGATTTAATGATATCTGTGCATTTCTGCACCTACTCATACATTCACTGAGGGTAGGAAGATGTTCCTTGATCTTCTCATAAATGGACCAATCATCCAAAAATGCTTTAAAATTCCCTATTGCCAATTGATCAAATATATACAGTATGATGCATTGGAATGTAGTTGGGGCGTTACAGAGCTCGAATGGCATTCGATTGTATGCATAGATGCCATTCTCCACAATGAATGTGGTCTTCAGCTTATCCTCCTCGGCTATGCTAATTTGATTGTATCCTGAGAACCCATCCAAAAATGAATAAATCTCATGTCCTGCAACTTCTTCTAAGATAGAATCTGTGAAGGGAATGGGGAAGGGATCCTTAATAGTTACAACATTTAGACTCCTAAAGTCCATGCATATTCTGATCTTGTCTACTTCCTTCTTCAAGGTGATCACTATGGGTGAAACCCATTCACTATTTGTCACTCTGAAGATAATTCCTGCTTCCAACATCTTTTCTATCTCTGCATTTACTAATACCACATATTTTGGGTTCATCCTATATGGTCTCCTTCTCACAGGTTGAGCTCCAGGCATTAGCGTAATCTTGTGGACACACAATTTTGGTGGTACTCCTTTCAGGTCCTTATATGTCCATGCAAAGACATCCTTATATTCCAAGAATATCTTAAAAGCTATCACTTTCAGTACAGGATTCCAATCATCACCATAGTGAATCATCCTAGGTTCTTCCTCTATTCCTAGATTGATGTCCACTATCCGAGGTCCTTCATATTTGATATTTTCTGGTTCACTTGTAGCTTTCTCTACATTCTCTGGGTGTGCTGGTCTTGTATCAATATCTGCATCACCTACTGTATACTCTACAAAACTTTTTAGAAATATCCATTTCTCTTCTGCTTCCTTCTTAGGTTCTTGGCTAACTTCTGGTTTGTCTTATTTTTCCTTGATCTCCTCTGATTCAATACAGAGGTAGTTGGGCTAAAAAATTTTGTACTCCTCCATTTTCCAATGAAGAAGTCCGCTATCAGATCGAGCTTCATCTTCGCTACATTCTTCTAGGTACAACATTCCTTCTCCATCAGGTTCATGCCCTTCATCCTCTAAGGAATTTTTTGATTCATCCATCATAGCTACATCCTCACTAACTCTTTGATTAGCTAGATTAATCATGTATTTGTGTTGTCCCTTCTTAAAAGTGATCTGATTCTTCCCCTAGTTGTGATTGAATTTGGCTACTCGTAGCCAACCTCTCCCCAAAAGAGCATCGTATGCAGGTTTCTGCATTGTAATCACAACAAAATCTAAGACAAATTCTTGTTCAGCTATCACCACTTGTTGTGTGGTCAAGACTCCCTTTGTCTCGATGCCATTCTGATCAGCACCATATAATCGGAAGCTCGATGCCCATAGAGATGGAGCACCAATTTCTAGCCATGTTCTTTCAGGTAACACATTGATGCTGGATCCTCCATCCATAATAACTTGTGTCAACTTGTGCCCTAGGATCTCCATATGAACTAATGCAGGTTTCTTTCCTACATCGATCATTAATATGGTTGGATCCATGAACTGATCCTTTTGCTCCTTCTCCTGAATCGGTTGGCTCTGCACTTCCATCACCTTATGTGGTTGTATTTCTTCCACCATTGCTTTCTACAATGCTGGAATAGCTTCTAGATACTTGTCCTTCTTAGCCTGATTCCTCGTCATGGCTAAAACTTCTTGGGTATCCTCCTTAACTTGAGGAACCTCTATGTCCAAATAACTAACATTCTATGGGTTACTCGAACTCACCTATTTTGGACAATTCTCTTCTTTGTGGTTCCTCGGACCACACCATCTACACATATGTGTAGTGCTTGCTTGTGGTGTTTCTTGCCTCTGAGGTGCAGGATAATTTTTTGCAAAATGCCCCCATTCCTGGAAATTGTGACACTGTATGATCGGTCTTCCTTTCGAGTCATACTACAAATGACTTTGTCCTCCTTGTTGATTACCTTGATTCGGTCTTCCACCTCATCTATTGTTTCTATAACCACCACTCATTGCTTGTTGCCCACTTCCTTGGGCCTTCGATTTCTCTTCCTACTCTTGGATTGACAATACTTGTGGGCGTACTCTTGCATTATATGGGCATAACATTACTTCATGCCCCATCACATTACAAATGTGGTAATAGTCATTCCTTGGACACTTCACATTTGTATGGCCTTCTATTTTGCATTTCGTGCACCACATATCATTTCTGTCTGGTTTGATATTTTGTTCTTTTATCAGTTTATCAAACTCCTTACGAAATGATGCTACTATCCATTGTATAGTGTCATCTTCTCCACTATCTGAATCATTCGACTTGGGATGAGATAAAATTCTTGTATACATTTGTTTTGATTCACTCTCAAAATTCTTTGCATGCTTCAATGCTTCTTCATATGTTTTTGATGGTACTGCCTTCATATTTTTCTTATACTTTGGTAGTAATCCATCTACAAACCACCACTTTACTAGAACATCTGCTAGAGGCATCTGCATCTTATCGACTAATTGCTTTAGTCTACGGTTATAGGACTTCACATCTTCATCAGATTTTTGCTTTGTCACGCAAAGTTCTATCACAATGTCTCCATCATCCTTCAAAGGTCAAAATTCTTCGATGAACTTCTCCTTTATCTGATTCCAAGTCTAAAAATCTGTGGTATTTTCTCTCTTCAAATACCAATCAATTGCCAATCCTCTCAAGGTAGCAGGAAATAGAATTACCCAATCCTTTGGTCTATCCACTCCATTTTCTCTCCAAATGGTTATGCAAGTTCCTATGTGCCATGTGGGGTCTTCCTTACCCTCACCTAAAAATGGTGGACATCTCTATTTGGCTGCCCTATTAGCCATCTTAGGAGAGTCATCACTCTCACTTGAGGTGTCTCATGGAATCTCTGACTGATTCCTCCTTGGGGGTGTCTTACTCCCATTGTCATCAGAAGTGTCAATTTGAGGTATCTTATTTTGTCCCGCCACTCGATGACCAAACTCTCATGCATCTTCACTTAGCGACCTCCTTCACTGATGTGAGGGAGATGGTCTTGGTCTTTCCTCCTGAGACCTCGCATCCTATTGCTCTGGTGCCTGACTCCCATCCTCTGCACTCCCTTGCAACCCTTCTACCACTTTCTCAGGTGTCACCATCCACTCTCCATCCTCTTGCACTTTTCCTTTGTCAACCCTTGCCACTACGCTTGGTGGTTCTACTTCCTCGTCTTCCATCTCTATCAACAATGCCTCAAAGTCTCCTTCTTCTGATGTCCAGACTTGCTCTATTTTTGGTTCGTGAGTACTCCGATCTAAGTTACTTGTGTTTTATCTCTGAGAAATCCTTGTGCTCCTTCTTACTAGGATGTTTTCTCATGCTTCTCATCTCCCATGGTTTTGTGCACTAGTGTCTATCATTCACCTCCAGCTTGTAGTATCACACTTCATCAATTTGACCCATTTTAACAAAAATGCCAGATTCGATAAGGCAATGGTACCAAATGTAGCATAGGGGTGCAGTATTCCTGGGTGGGGAGGTGATATTTTAGGGCTAGGAATGATCAAAAGATAATTCCCCACTTGACTACCAAATCGTACAATCGTACCATCCTCCGAACTACCCCTTGCGACAACTAAACAACTTGTACGGATGTCAAAGTCTCACACTGTATGGTTACAAATCATACAGGTACATGGATTGTATGCTTTTGCACTCATTAAAACTGATAGATTCAGTTTTGGAAGCTTCCGTACACAATTTTGTAACTATTCAAGTCGATTTCCTCAAACTGCCAAATCGGGTAAGTCGATCTCTGTGGTTCAATCTGCCAAATCGGGTAAGTCGACTTTGTACGATTTGTACGGACTCTGGTGTACGATCGATAGAAAATGATGGTACATTCAGGTGCCAAATTAGATACTCTAATGCCTCAATATCTCTCAGGGATATTTTGTAAGGTTTTACTATGCCAATTAATCCATTCTCCGGGTTGGACCAACCATCGCAAAGGAGCTTGGGAGAGATTCCATCTATCCAATTACGTACAAAAATCATACAACAAGACTCATAACATCATTCTCCACATCACCATGCTCACATATCATCCCTCATATTCCACCAGTGCTAACCTCTGTCAAGGAGTTGCAACAATGCATAAAACTAAGCTAAAACAATAACCAGAAAACACACATACATCAAGATTCCATTATAGATCATCAATCATCATTGCCAGGATCATACACGATGTGTAATGATGTAGTTCCATTCCATTATAGCATAATTTTCATTACAACAAGGTTATTCTATCAATCTCTTGCAATAACTCAGATATAAGTTAGCTATTACAACCAACAAGTACTCTATTCTACCTCTTAGCAACCAGACCTACAATTTTGAAAATGGGGCCTTATATAATATTTCCCAAGCCATTCCAAAGTGGTTCCTGAGACAATTCATTACTTACAACTACCCATGTACAACTGAATTCATTAATTTGACCTTTTACTAAGTTTAACACCTTAGTTAGCAAATCTATGCGCCATTTCACTATGAAATTACATTTCCCATGCATTTGGATGAATTTTGGTGCACCCTGTATGATTTTCTACTACCTTGTATGGTTTTTCCATCCATTTGTATGGTTTGGTCCTTCAATTGTATGGTTTCCCCTCATGTACGATTTACAAAACTTGGCAAACTTTCAAAACTGAGCAAATCCTCTTTAATCACTTCTTATTTTGGGAGGTGGATTGGCTGCCTACAAGGAGTAAGACCTTTAATCCAGATATTATTTATAGGAAACCAAGGATCAATTCTAAAGTCTAGACACTGATAAGTTGTATTGACTGAAAAACAACCATATTTCACAAATCTCCAAATTAATCTATCGTTGAAGCTTGTACGAGGAGTTTAGAGCCATTTAATCAAATTTAACAAGGTTCTAAAGGCCCCTCTATATGCCTGAGAAATTTTAGGGAATTCAAAGGATTTCCACCATAGGTAGCCATTATTCAATTCGATGAAGTCACTCACTTTGGGACTAAAATACTAATCAGTGATTGGCTACATGCTAGAGAACTTTGTATGTGAATCAAGTCAAGAATCAGAAACCTAGATATCTGTCAAAAATTCTATGGATTGACCATCCTCCATGATTCACCTTTAACCTTTATAAATATTTGCTAGAATGCTATCCAATATGGACCAAAAGGTGGATTCCATCGGTAATGATTGGATTTTTAAGAAATTACTATCCTTTACAAGAGGTACTTATCCTTTACAATTTTGACCCAGAAAGTATTATCATTTTGAAACAACCTCCAAGATTGTTTAGCAATTAGAGCCTTATTTAAAATTTTTAGCTTCCTCAGCCCTAATCCTCCTTCCTCTTTTCTACTATAGACTTGATCCCAAGCCACCAGATGAAATATCTTCTTGTCCTCTACTACAGACCAAAGGAATGAACATTGGATCTATTCAATTTTTTCCAAAAAATTCATTGGATTCTTGAAGAGGGCTAAAAAATACATCAAAATACTTTACAAAGTATATTTGACTAACAAAAATTTCCCAACTTGGCTTAAAAGGGCACCTTTATAGCTGGTGAGCTTCATTTGAACTCTTTCAACTACTGAATCCCATAGAGATGGCTTTGAGACTCTTTAAACAACGATATTCTAAGATACACTAATGGGATGGAACCGATGCTACAACCTAGAATTTCTAAAATATTTCTTTACCATTTTGTCGAGGTGTTAAAGAAGAAAAACATGCTTTCCAAAAATTCACTTTCTAGCTAGTCACTTTCTCAAAATCCTCCAGAATGGATTTGACCACTTTAGCTTGAGGAATCAAAGCCAAAAAAGAGAGTAAAGTATCATCCACAAATTGATGATGAGAAATAGGGTTAATTGAGCAGGTTGACCTCAAGCCTTCAATAATTGGATTAGCTCAAATAGCCTTGCCAAAATATTTAGACAATAAGATAAAGAGATAATGTGATAAGGGATCTCCTTGGTGAATCCCCCTAGAACTGCAAAAATAACCATCGAGGGAGCTATTAATAATAATAATAAAACTTGCTGAAGAGACACAATATTTTACTAGACTCAACTAGCTCTCCGTGAATCCAAATTTATCAAGAACTCTGAACAAGAAATCCCAAGCCACCCTATCATACACCTTGTTCATGTCCAGTTGAGAAGAGTCTCGAGCCTTCCACTTTTTTCAACTGAGTGAATGATCTCATGCACTGCTATTATGTCATCTAGAATTTACCTCCTAGGGAAAAATCCACTTTGAGGAGAGTCAATGACTGAAGGAAGAAAATTTTTCAATCTATTAGCCATAGACTTAGTTAGGATTTTAAAAATTGTATTGCATAGGCTGATCGACCTGTAATCCATGAATCCCTTAGTGTCTAGAAATTTAGGGATTAAAAGCAAGAAGGTGGAGTTCATATCAGTAGGGATGAAGCTTGACCTTTGAATCTCTCTAACTACATTACAAATATCAGGTCCCAAGATACTCTAGAAACTTTGAAAGAATATAGGTGGGAATCTATCAAGCCTCAAAGCTTTCAGCCCACCCATCACAAAAACTACCTTACTAATTTTTTCATCACTGAAGGAATCACAAAGGATCTTGTTCATATCCTCATAAAATATCTCTATAATAACATGTAGCAGTCAATATTCGATAGGAAGGTTCCTTTGAATAGGAGATCAGAGCAACTCTTTGAAAAAATCGATAACACTTGCTCTAATATCATCTATATCTTTGGAGACTTCACCATTAGATTTTTGAATCTCTCTAATCTTATTAATGCTTCTATGCCTTAATGTAAAAGAGTGGAAAATTTTTGTGTTACGATCTCCTTATTAGATCCAAAGGGACCTAGATTTATGTTGCCACATTATCTCTTCATCTACCAATACATTATGTAAATTGGACATAATACATTTTTCTCTAGATCTCAAATCCTCTACTACCTTCGACGATGCATAAGTAGCTTCAACTTCTTTGAGGATTTCACGTAATTATTTTTTCCTTAAAGAAATATTGCCAAAGATGTTTTTGTTCCACTCCTTCAGGTTGGCCTTAATAAACCTCAACTTGGAGGTAATTTGAGCAATAGGGTGCCCTAAGAAACTCTTGGCACACCATTCTCTAATCTTGGATTCTAATTCTAGATGCTACAACCACATGGTCTCAAATCTAAAAGGCCTCAAAAATAATGGATGGTTCAGGACTATCTCCAACACTAGAGGATTGTGATCTAAAGCAAGTTTAGGGAGAGAATTCAACATCACATCTCCAAAAAAAGGATCCCCTATTTGGAGATAAAAATTTTTCGAGCCTGATCTGGATATTTTGGCTCCCCAAACATCTATTGCTCCATGTAAATCTAGATCCTTTCAGCTCCATATCCATGAGTTCTTGGGAATTCACAAAGGAGGAAAAATCCTCCATACTCTTGTAGATGGGGGTTCCACCTTTCTTATCCAAGGGATAGAGAGGAGTATTAAAGTCTCTAGCTAAAATCTAGGTTTCCCCTCTAAACATTTCTCTCATTGTTCTCAGGGAGTTCCATAGAGCTAGCCTATTCTGAGGTGAGTTAGGAGCATATATATCCAAAATGATCCACTTAAAGCCTGAAGATTTAGATTAAAATATTTTTTTTGTAACTCTATTAGAGTTAAGGAGAACCAAACCTTCAATAGAATTGGGATCCCACATGCATAAGAGACCCCTTGAAGCTCCACTAGCCAAGTTTGCTACAAAATTGGCTTCTCTCCAAATTCTCATCTTAACTATTTCAGCACTAAAACTATCCATCTTTGTCTCATGTACAAGAATAATATCTAGTTTAAATTCTCTCCTTATAGAGGTCAGAGCTTCCTGCTTAGAAAACCCGTGAAGGCCTCTAATATTACATGAAATTAGATTCATTTGCAATATTTGGAGTGGTTACCCCCATCTTGAAGATGAGGGGATTGAAATAATGAATCTAGGTTAAGTTGCTTTCCTTTTGACTCTTTTTCCTTCTTGAATTTTAACTGACTTTGAAGGCCATCTGCAATATCTATTTTTGCCTCTCTATTCCTTACAAATTTATTAGAAGGCTTGCCAACCTTCTGTAGCGACCCACACATCAAATGAGCCTTTTCGAAGGTATCTTATTTTTGGGTGAGAGAAATTTATCCTAGAAGATCCCTCCCCATGACCAAGAGATTTAATGATCTTAGTCAAGGTAGGAGAACATTGCTTATCCATATATTTTTGAAGAGAAAATATGGCTTTAAGATGAGCCTCTTTCTCCTCATTGAGGATTCCTTCTCCATAATATAGGCATTGAAAAGTTTTTTAAAGGAAATATAGAGGGATAATGGTCTCTATAACCAAATATTCCTTACTTACCTGTAGGATACCATGGTATGAGCTAGCTTAATTATTCACCACCACCCTTTCGGGGTTGCTGATATTAATTGTCAGGACCTCTTTAACCACCCCATTATCTGTTATCAAGGGTTCTTGAGGTGGTTCCAAAGACCCCATCAAGTTTGAAACTACTTCTAAACCTCTTTCTTGATCCTTAGAGTTCATTTATTTCTTGATCCAGTCCTTCTTGGGACCATCCTTACTATTTTGAACACTTTTCGGGCATGAACTTAGAGTGTGGCCTATCCTTTTGCAAACTACACACCTTAATAATCTATTTTCATAGATAATAGGTTGGGTCCAAGGCCCATGTTTGGAAATAAGGTCAATATGGCCAGGAAGCTCTACATCTGGGTTTGCCATTACACACATCCAAGAAAAAATCATTCTAGAATTTGACCTAGTAGCAAAGTCAATTAGTACTAACTCTCCAATCACCTTAGCAATTCCCCTTAGGATATCATCGTGCCAAAGGTGGAAAGGCAAATCTGGGAGTCTCACCCATAGAGGAGTTAAATTAATCTTTTGGATCTTTGGATTAAAATCATGACCTCGTTTATGTTGGAAAAGTCCTCTTTTGCTGAAGAACCAAGGACCCCTACCCAGAATCCTGTTCGAATCTACCTCACAATTAAGTTTGATCAAGAAAAATGTATTTGAGACTACAACAATATCCAAATATCCTATCAACTTCCATTTGACTAAAGCCCATATTTGGATGGCATCAATATTAGGTCTACTTCCATGAAATTTTCCAACAAGGTTCCATGACCCTTCCTCCATGGTAACCTCCACTAGCTCATCTAAAACAACCAACTTGTATCTAGAGGAAGATAGGTCAAAAAGGATTTTATATTTTTGAACCCTAGAACCAGTAGCATTAATCGAAGCAAAGGAAAATCTACCTAGGTTAAGGAAGGGCTCGACACTTGGGGACCCACCAACATTGCCAAAAACAAGAGCCTCGTGAAATCCAAAATAGGGAGATCCACCAGTGGGAACAACCACATCAATCTCTATTACCTATCCATATGACCTTACTAGAAGACCATCCACCTTAGGACCAACTGAGGAATCTACCACTTGCAAGCTAACAATCAAATCGTCAATGGCTCCCTTAGTGACTGAAACCTACAAACCACCATCAAATTCCTCATGCACCTCCCCTCCAAACCCTTCCTACGCTATCCCACCCTTACCCAATTCAAATTCTCAGACTCTCATCCTCACTACCACTCGTTCACTCCTAATATCATCCTCATCCTTGTATAATACAATTATTATTTATTGTGTTTATGGGTTTCCAACCATTTTTGTGTATCTTGTTTTTCATTTGTTTTTTTATGTTTTTGGTATAAGATATGAGTGGATGGATTGTTTTGTGTTTTCTTCTTGAAATAGATGTAAATTCTAACACTCACATGATTGTAACCCATTGCAATTGATCCAAAATGCCTTAAATATATACTATTATATAATACTTTTTAATTGGTTATATGAGATTAAAATAGGTACTACCCATATTAGGCATCATGATCTTATTACCATAGTATTTCAATAAATCACATAATGGTATTACATCATACCATATTATCATGATACCTACAATAATAAGCATAATGGGTTCATGTTAATATATAATATTTTTTTAACAAGGTCTATTGAGACCACTGTTATAAAAACACTAAATATTACATTTACTATTAGGTCAAATAGACCTTATTCAACTTGCCATTTTATCATATTTTTCATCTTTCTTGAACTAATATTTTTTCTTATTGATATAATTTTTATTAAGAGATAAAATCTTTCTTAACTACATGCTTTCTAAAATTTATTTTTTGAGATAACTATCATTACCATGGTTAAATAAATTATCTAAAATCTTATTTCATCTTCTATACATATCTTGAAATTTCTAAAATATTGTCCATATTAATAATTGATGGCCTTCAAATCTATCTATCTATCTATCTATCTATTCCCCAACTCTTCATAGTCTCGAGATGATAACGAGGAGGTAAGGACAACTTTGCCTTCATGATCCATAAAAACCATATTTATTACCTCTTTTATTTTTTTGGAGGAAGCTTAATATTTATGAACTTATCCTTAGTATTTTAATGATTTAGATCTTTTACATGAACTTCATTATTGTACATTGCCTTTATATATTTTAGTCTCGTGGCCAAGAAATTAGCAATATTTTCCCTATGATAAGCATTGTGTTTATAAACATTTAGTAAGAGATTCAACAATATGAATTCAAATTTAGATGTGATCTTAAAATATATATATATATATATATATTTAATTTTATATGGCTCAATGGATCTTCCATAGAATACTTAATGCTTTAACTTTAGAATAATTTATTGAACATTTCATCAACTTTTTTAATGTCATATTATTATATAATATTATTATTATAAAAATATATTTATTATCATTATCTTATTGAAGTATTGGATATTTTATTTTTGAAGGAAGAGGTAGAAAAACAACTATTTTGGAACCTAACAGGTGGGAGACTTTGAAGAACCCTAGAATGAATACCATAGAAAAATAAACTACAAAATGCAAGAAGAGAAACTAAAAAATATTAATTTTTTAAAATAATACATGTTAAATAATTTATTTGAAAGTACTTGATTTTCTATAAAAATGCTTATATATAAAATGAGAGTCAACTCAATAAAATTGTTAGTTTCACCACTTTGACTAAAATCTTGAGAAATATTATAATTAAAAAAGAAAAGGATTTAATTTTTTTTTAAAAGAGGTAAAATTTTTATTGAAATCAAAAAAGCATACAAGACCCAAGAATCATATTACAACAAAATTACTTCATCCCAACATATCATATTTCACCAAACCAATAAGAGTTTTAGAGCTTTGAGAGCACACTGCAGGAAGCTCATGCAACTCCCTAACATATCAACCTTCTTGAAATTTAGAGGCCCATTTAGTCAAAAAATAAGAAACATCATTCCACTCTATTGGACTATGAGTAAAAGGATTTAATATTTAATAAATAATCATATTTTAATTTAAAATCTAATACATCCAAATCCATTTTATTATTTTATATAATATTCCATCCAAATATAGTAGAAGAATAGATTAATAATCCAATTCAATGCATATAAACTAATTACATGGGCTTCTTATTAATTTTATTATTTTATATTTATATATTAACTATATTTCTTGTTAGTTGGTGGTTTATTTTTTAATATTTTAAATATATTTTAATATTTTAAATATATTTTCTAACTTATTTTTAATATTTATATTATAATATTATTTATGAGCATTAAGGGTAAACTTTTAGATTATCATTTAAAGGACACATTGAGCGATTCCTTCAATATTAAAGGTCAAAATTAAAAACATAAAACTTATTTTTTAATGAGTTTACATGATTTGATGAGGGGTCATGGTTCCCTCTGAATGGGATTTGAACCTTGGATTTCTTAAAAAGAGAAAAAAGCTTATTTTTATGAATCATTTATATTTTATTTTAAAAAATAAAATTAAAAAAATATGAATTGAGTTAAATTTTAAGATTAGTAATGATAATTTGTAAAATTTCCAACTTTCAATTTTAAAATACTTTCTTTCAATATTAATATTCTCTTTTTTTCTTTCTTCACATTAGTTGAGGATGAAGAATACTTCACTTAGGCCATTCATCGATTGGATACTTTTGTCTTACCTTTGGCTCCAATATCTAGCGACAAAACACTCTATGTTTTTGATAATCTATATAGCCCCTCCTAGCTTCCTAGCTTGGTTTACTTAGTTTTGATGGATATGGATATAGGACGGGAACATGTTTTAGTACTTGGGTATCCCCTTGGCCTTTCACAGTTTTCCTTTAGAAATTTGGAAAAATGTCATATAGAAAATTGAAGAAAAGCTTACATACTAGACCACTAAAAAGCTTTCTCTTGTTGGCAATTTCCAAATCTACCCAAAGATCTTGGCTATAATCCATATGTATTACTCCTCTTGTTGGGTCCTATACAAGGTTTGTTATTAGAATATGGGGAATTTTCTTAGAGATTTTCTCTAGGCAAGTTATACCTTTGACTCTAGTTTCTATAGAGTAGCTTGGAACTTTTATTGTTTATCCAAGAAGAATGGAAGAATGGGTCTTATTCACAACAAATGTGAAGACATGGCCTTATGTGCCAAATGGATAATCAAAACCATTAAAGGTGAAGAAGCCTAGAAAGTGTTGATTTTACAATGCATTACATCAATATCTCCATATGGGTTTAAAGGATGGAGATATGTGGATTCCCCCTCCTGATGCAGGAGCATCCAGTGGTGTAAGGGTTAAATTGCATTATCAAAAGAAAAAATTGCATTGAGGTATAAGTCAGTAAGATTTCCAAAAGGTAAAAAATAGTCATCGACTATTTTTAGTAAGTTAGCCTAAACGGATACATGTGGATTTCAAAATTTACCCTAAGTATTGGGATTGAAAACTTTATCCGATGGTGAAAGAATCACCCCAATAGCCTAAATGGTTTGAGAGATATTAAATCTCTCCAAGAAGGTTTGAATTTTTTTTTGAAGACCTTGGAAGATCTAAAGAAGGATGAAGAATTACCTCAATGACCATTAAGTGATTTAGGCATTGTAGATATCTTTGTAATATTTCCAATGATATCTTATAGAAGCCAATCGGACCTTCGAGTCAAAAGTTATAGTTTTGGGAAGTTGTGCCACTAAAATTCAAATTTGAATATCTTTTTGGGCAGAAAATGAAAAATTCAAATTTTAGATGAATATCTTCTTGGGTGAGAAAAAGGGAGTTACCCTTTCTAGAATGTTCTAGGAAAGTTATTAAAGGAGTAAGAGGGATAACCAAAAGGTAGTCCGAGGTTGGGGGAGACAGATCGTGGCTCCAGATTACGAATTTTACAATCGATTTTCATTGTAATAAAATCAGCCATGTGGTCGTAGCATTGTAGTCTCTCTGATTCTGTAATTTCATTTCATTGAATAACATCATATATTGAATTTCTTTGTAATTTCTCTATATTTTTTAGTATTGTGTGAGTGTTGGGTGGTATTAGAGAGGAGTTCTTAAGTGTGTAAATAGATCATCGAATGTGAGATAGTTTACACCAGATCCTAGGGTTAATGTTGTGAAAAAAGTAATAAGAATACCTCCATAGAGAAATATTATGGTTATAGAGGTTTTAGAGTCATACAAAGACAAGTTCAAGCATTACAAGAGGAGATGTGTAGAAGAATTTAATCCAAGAAGATGAGAAAAGTGAAGACAAGGCTGAAGAAGAATCCCAACTCGTAGAAGAATAGGAGGTTGCAGATCTTGTGTAAGCCAGATTATTTAAGACCATCTCCAAGATTGGAAAAATGACCAAGATTGGAAAAATGACAAAGATTGATGTTCCTACATTTTCTGGAAATATTAACCTAGAAGAGTTGATCGATTAGATCAATGATATGGAGGAGTACTTTGAGTATGAGGAAGTGGAATATTCTGAGAGGATAAAATTTGCAAAGACCAAGCTAAAGGGTCACACTAATATCTAGTGGAGGGAAGTACAACTAGATAGAAATAGAAGAGGAAAAGAAAGAATAACAATATGGGATCATATGGTGGAAAATTTGAAGAGATAGTTCATTCTAGTTGATTACAAGTTAGATCTACTAAATAAAATGTAGGGTTTGATGTAGATAGGTAAATCTATCAAAGAGTATATAGAAGAGTTGTACAAGCTCATGATCAAAATGAGCCATTTTTGATGCCAACAAGGAGAAGGTAATATGTTATATAAATGGGATGAAGCCAAGTATTCAAGATGAACTAAGTTTATCCATAATGAATACCATAGAAGATGTGTATCAGTTTTCCCTAAAGGTAGAAGAGAAGTTGAATAGAAGATTTGAAAGCAACTATAGAGAAAGAGGTCATGGTGGATGAATTGGTGGGGAACCATATGAAGGATGAATTGAAGACCAAAAGAGAATGGAGAAGTTAGTAGCAGTCATAACTAGAAAGGGGATAATGCCTATCATCCACCATGAGAAAAATAATGGTGACCAAAGAGGAAAAGGAAGGTTTGGACGAGGACCTAGAAGAGGAGGATTTTATGGAACCTATTTCCAATGTGGAGAAGAAGGACATTGAGCATAAGAGTTTCCACAAAATCAAGGAAGGATGAATAGGAGATCTAAAGGTAATGCATGAGTTGTTTATGTAGATGAAGATATTGAATCTGAGTATTCTGAAGAGGTAGAAAGTGGAGAAGTTCTTATTGCAAGTAGAGCCTTGCTAAATGAGGAGAAATATCTAATTCAAAGGAGTTTATTTCACACAAGGTGCAAATGTGAAGATAAATTTTGTAATGTTATCATTGATAATGGTAGCATTGATAATCTAGTTTCAGAGGAGATGGTTAAAAAATTATAGTTTGAGAGGATGCATCCACACCCATATTGGATTACATGGTTGTAGAAGGACCATAGAGCTTTGGTCAATGAATAATATTTAGTGAAGTTCAATATTAGGGATTACCATGATGATGTACTATGTGGCATCATACCTATAGATGCCTATCATATGCTATTGGGGAGGCCATGGAAATTTGATCAATGTGCAGTACATGATGGACATGCCAACACTTATTCCCTAACAAAGGATGGAGTTTTCCAGAAGTTGAAGTCCCTAAAGGATGTGGAAGAAAAAGTATGTAGTAGTACAATAATTTGTTTAGTTGATGGTAGAAAATTTTTGGATGGTATAAAGCATGAACATATGTTCTTTGCATTTATTCCTAGAGTTAATGAGAAAAAATGTGGAGATATACTAGTAGAAGCCTCAAATTTATTGGGAGAATTCCAATATGTTGTATCAGATAATATACCTGAAGGTTTACCATGAATGATGAAGATTAGTCACAATATGGATTTGATACTAGGAATTAGTTTACCAAATAAGGCAGCCCACAGAATGACTCCTGTAGAGAATGAGGAGTCAAACAGACAATTTCAAGAGCTATTTAAGAACAAATTGATTCGGGGAAGTTTGAATCCATGTGTAGTACCTGTAGTACTGGCATCAAAGAAAAATGGATAATGGAAAATGTGTATAGTTCCCATTGCAGAGTTATTTTTCAGAGAAGTGGTATGACTACATAGTCTACAAAGGGGTATAGTTTCAGACAGAGATATCAATTTTTTTTGTTATCTCTAGAGGATCTTATGGAAGAATTTGAAGTTTAGTTCTGCACATCATCCATAGATTGATGAATAAATAGAGGTGGTGAATAAGGGTTTGGTAACCTTCTAAGATTATTGGTAGGAGATAAGCCCAAGGGATGGGATTTTATTTTACCATAGTTAGAATTTTCTTACACCAACTCTATAAACATGAATGATGGTAAATCCCCATTCCATATTGCACATGGGATCAGCCCAAGGAATGCTTCTAATTTGATGAAGATGGGTAGAGAAAAGAGTATAGGTAGAAGTACAAGAAACTTATAGTATGGAGAATATCTAGTTAAATGGAAAGAAAGTCTAGTTGAAGATTTCTCATGGTGGTCTGAGGTAGAGGTTAACCGTATTGGTTTTCATTCAACACTAAAGAAGTGAATTTCACTTATCAATTTACCTTGTGTGTCTAATACAAGAGCATCCAGTGGTGTAAGGGTAATCTTGCATCACCAAAAAGAAAGAAATTGTATTTTCTCTTTTGGTTGTAAGTTTCTTTAGTTGTTTTCGAGTCCATGATGACACTTGGGAGGTATAAGTCAGTCAAAAGTCCAAAAAGGTGAAAAATAGTCATCAAATATTTTTAGTAAGTTAGCCTAAATGGATACATGTGGATTTGAAAATTTATCCCAAGGAGTAGGATTGAAAAATATATCCGGTGGTGAAAGAATCACCCCAATAGCCTGAATGGTTTGAGAGATATTAAAGTTTTCATCCCAAGAAATCTCTCCAAGAAGGTTTAAAAATAAAATTTGAAGACCTTAGAAGCCCTGAAGAAGGATGAAAAATCACCTCAATGATCTTTAGGTAATTGAGGCATTGTAGATATCTTCGTAAGCTTTCCAATGATATCTTATGGAAGCCAATCAGACCTCCGAGTCAAAAGTTATGGTTTCGGGAAGCTGTGCCACCGAAATTCAAATTTGAATATCTTTTTGGGTGGAAAATGAAAAATTTAAATTTCATATGAATATCTTCTTGGGTGGGAAAATGGGAGTTACGCTTTCAAGAATTTTCTAGGGAATTTATTAAATATGGAAGAGGGATCACCAAAAGGTAGTCTAGGGAGGGAAGACAGATTGTGGCTCCACATTGCGGATTTTCCAATTGATTTTCATCGTAATAAAAATTGACCCTATGGTCGCAACATTATAGTCTCTCTAATTCTGTAATTTCATTTCATTGAATAATATCAGATATTGAATTTCTTTGTAATTTCTCTATGTTTTTTAGTATTGTGTGAGTGTTGGGTGGGGTAGCCCTTCCCTTCACCACCTCCCTTCTTGTTTCCCTAGTTATCATCAAAAGTGTAGGCTATTTTATCATTTGTAGCACTTGGAAAAACATCAAACCATGGATCTGGTTGAAAGACAACAATATTTGGGATGGGCTCTCCATCAATTCTATGAATTTTTGGTGGTCCCCTATTCTGACTATCCAAGAAGTCATTTTTTTCAAATCCCTTGGATGTATGCACAACACTTCTATAAAAGGGGAATCTCTACAATGACCAACTTGTTTTCCTATCATCTAGGGATTGGAACCCTTGGAATTATATCAAATTTAAGAGACCATAGTGCACTCTCAATGTCCTTGGTGGAAGGACTAGCAATAGTATTTGGAGACACCCCTTCTTAATTGTAAGGCTAGATTGATTTACAAATGGCTATCACCATACTTATCCATGTTGGACAAGCTAAATGCTTGTTGAAACCTCTCTTCACCTAGGCATATTTGGGCCCATCATTACCACACAACTTGGTTTACTTATCTCAAACCCAAACAAGTTATCTTTACCTAGTAAATGAATCATCTACATTGGGATTTTGAACCCACTAAAGATCTTCTTTATCTCTTTTGGAGATGTCACAGGGTTATGCATAAGGGGTTGGACTCAAAATGTACTTGTAAAAAAATGGTGAATCCTAATCAAAATCAAGGCGAATCAAGGCTAATACTAAGCAAATCAAATCAATCATCTTCACACCAAAATTTGGGATATTTGAAGCCCTAAAAAGTAAGGTTATCTTTGGAGAAAATTTTGACCTATTAAATCACCTTATAGCTTCATAAAATACCACCATTATATCGGGCTCAAAAAGAGATGTTTGTACCTATGTTTGTATATACCTTGTTATTTTATGAGATATCGGGCTCATAAAATAACAAGTACAAATATACCTATGTTTGTATATATATTATGGCGAATTGACTCTAATAAAACATTGGTCCCAAAAAATTTAGGCGAATGTGCTGATGTTGAGGGTCCTCATATTCATCAATTTTCAATTTTGAAAATCCTAATATTCACCCAAATTGTGAATATTCACCACTGTGCATAACCCTGAGATGTCCTAAGGCTTAAGATGCCTAGAGGTGGAGTTTTTTTACATCCTATTCTCCCACAATGGTTCACATGGCAATACATTCTCATTGGAGACCCTCCTCTCCTCCCTTTGGTGTTTTTAGAAGTTTGACACCTCTTTAGAATTGACATTTTATTTTCTTTATGTAAAGCTAGAAAATATTCCTTGTTCTCTCATGCTTGTGCTATTCGATTCTATAGTGTTGTTGACAAGGTCAATGTTGTTTCTTCCATGTTATAGAATTTAGTGTAGGCCAAGAAAGTGGTAATGAAGTTGGCCTATTTGATTGAGCATTTAGAGAGTGTTACCTAAACTATTTTCTTGCATTGACCATATTTTTGGATAGCAAAATGTGGTACATCTAACCATTGAAATGACCCATCCTCTACATCAGGTCAAAACACACATTATAGATAGAAAGTGATTATTGATAGCAATCTACCAAAGATAAGCCTCTACACTATTGGTAGATGTGATAAAAATAAATAGTGGTTTGAGGCATGTTTAGCCTCCATTTTTGATAGATAATTAATGGTCCATTTGTAGGTATTTATTGAGCATTAGGGAAATGCTCCCCACACTATTTTCTTACATTGACCATTTATTCAATCAAATACATAAAACTTGAGACTCAATATGATAGGTCTAGCTACTGAGGTGACTCATCCTCTACAGTAGGTCAAAACACACATTTTAGGTAGGAAGTGATGACTAGAGCAATCTATCAAAGACAAATCTCTACAGTCTTAATAGATATCATAAAATTAGTTAATAGTCCAAGACATGTTTAACCTCTATTTTCTATGGACAAATAATGACTATTTAGAGATGTACATATATATACCTTTATTTTTATTTTCTTTTAATATTAGTAAAATTATTAAATTTTTCATTTTATTTATTTTTTATTTTTTTGTTGCATAAGCAACCTCTATAATATCTAACCCACTATATAGACAAAGTGAGGGAGACACCCAATCCTCCATGGAATCAAATTAAAGCAACCCATCAAAAAAATATACTCATAATTTACCTACTCACCTAAGCTAAGCTTTTTAAATATTATTATATTTTAATTACCAACTTAACTCCTCTTTTGAAAAGTACAACATTCAAACCAAGACAAAATTACCCAAATTCAAATATATATTTATCCATTAAATATAGAGGCTATAAATTTGATCCCGGACTCTTTCCTCATTAATTTGATCCGTGACTCAGCTCGCTCGTCTCTAGATCTGGACCCATGGTCTCCATCTAGGGGAAAACCCTAATGAAGGTGGAAAAGTGTGCTCTTTCTTCTTTATTTTTTCCGTTTGTAAATCCACGAGCTTGCTTTCCATCCATGAATTTAGGTATCTAAGCTTATCCACCTCATTTAACTAAGTTCCCGACTGATCCATGTGACAGACAAGTTGCAAGAATCATTCAACTCCCAAGAATGATCCTAAGCATATTCTATAAAGAAAAAACGTCAACATGTGACTTACTGCAGAGCCAGTCTTTGAGGTGTATACGTAACAAAATAAAAGCCCTTGCGTCAGATTCGTCACGCGTAATGGTTGGATTCTGATGTCACAGCCAATTGCATCTTCCTACCGTGTTTGATGTCTTCCACCAAAGCGTAGAATATCTGGCCGTTCAATTTCCGAATCGGATATTCAACTTCGACATCTTCTACCAACTTATAGATATTTTGAATTCCAATTGGCAATTTGCCATCCCCTCCTGACCTCTCCTTGCGTTTTCAGACGTTAATTTAAAAAGTATATCATCAAATTGCGTGAAGACCGTGCAAAATCCCGTGTTACAAGACCCGGGTCCTGTCTAGATATACTCGTTAACAATAGTTCATTTACACCTATAAATTGGAACGCAACCCCAACGATTGCAGCGTATAAGTTTTGTCGCATAACAAATTTAGGGTTATAGGATTATCTGCAAGTAAGCGTTTATTTACTGTTTGTTCAGCAAATTCGTTCCCTTCTTTTGGGGGTGAAGAATCAATGGCGAAGACAGCGGAAGCGGCTCTGGAAATGGCCCCTCCGTTGTGGGTCTGTTTGGGCAGAGCACATAATTTTCGTAAAAGACTGCCCACGATATCAGAGGAACGTAGTCTAACAAGTGGTGAACTCATGGAGGGCATTCACCTTCAATTTGCAATCGCGTGTCCTGTACAGGAGGAGGAGGAGTATATTTCTTCGATATATCAATTGAGCATTTCAGTTTAAATTGCTTTGTAATAGTTGTTCCTTCCTAAAGATGTTATCAGATCTCTGCTGTGACAGCTATATAAGGTTTATGGAGCTCAACCAGATACAGATTTCAATCTATTTGCCTAAAATTTCAATTAACTTCAAAGCTATTAACCAGTTATTTTTTTTCATTTGTCAATCTGTTTTTTTTTTTTTCCTTATCTATTTATTTAGTTGATCAAGTTTAACCAAGCTATTTAAAAAATAATTGTTGGAATCATTTCCATATTAAGCTGACACCAAAGAACAACTGGTAAAACTAAAAATTGTAGTGTTATGTGGTTGATAATCATTTGACATTAAAAATAATTAATAAAACTAAAATTTTTAGTAGTATATAGTTTGACTTTCGTAGTATATAGTTTGATTGTTATTATTAAGTTCAAATTATAGACTTCTTTGTGTCACACAAAGTGTGCCCCTACTTTACTTTTAGTTAAATTACTTTCTATTTAACCTTTAAAAAAATAAAAGAGAAACGCCAACACTCATACTATCAATTACTAAAATATGCATATATTTTTCATTCATGTATTTTATAAATATTTAATTCTATAAAAAATATAATAAAAATATAATTTGATAAGGTTAATTTATAGGAAAGATTTGAAGGTAATTATTTTGAGTTTCGAGTTTCAGATAATCAATAAGGAGTAACGAGTTTGACTACATGAAAATTTTCTATTTCTATGAATGAACCTCGATCCTTAAAGTTTAGTTTAAGTTGTTAAAAAGTTTATTAAAAATAAATAATAATAATTTTAGAGATGAATTACTTATTAAGTTAGAAGATATTTATTAAGTTATATATTGAAGATATTGAAGATATATTATTAATTTAAAAATAAGTTATTTTGACAAATAATTAATTTAAGTTAATAAATGAGTTATTTATTAGTTTTAGTAAATCTAACTTGGTTTTATCCAATCTTTACTATGATTTGTATTAATTTTTTGCATTTGATTGATGTAAATAGCATTACCTAAAAATATACCTTTTGCAAGTACTCTATCCGAAAGCCCATTTAGATGTTGTTTATCATATACTTCTAACATACCTCTAGGTTAATCCTTAACTTCAATAGGGTCATTATACTTAAATCTAAACTTTGATTAGGATATGCAAGTGATGTCTAGACAAATGAGGTAAAAGTATCCTAGGGAAGCACCCATGGATCAACACTACCTCTAGCTTATCAAGTAGAGCAAATTATACAAGGTCCACCTCCTAGAAAACCATCAAACCCCATAAATGGGGTTAAACTATCCTCCTCCAAAGTAGAATGTTCAACCACCTCCTAATTAGAAATGGGATTACTAGAATCTAGCACCTCAATATCCTCTATCATATTACCCTTTCATATCTATACCCTCATCCTTAGTAAAATAACCCAAGAACACTTAGTAGACCACAAAACCAACTTCCTAATTGGACCTACCAAATACTGTTAAACCTAAAGGTCTATCTTATGGCTATGAAATTATTACCTACCATTAGTTAGAATGGGAATGAGGTAAATTTAGATCAACTTTAAATTCATTGCATTTAGGAGGATGGAATAATGGTATACTTACTAATCTATTCCATTCATGATAAAGTTTACTTACATTATAGGGGATTGCTAGACAATTCAACTACTAGTTGGGAATCAATAATAGAACCATTTATGCATAGGTTTGGTAGTATAGGAAATGTTTAATTGGTTTTATTTTAGTTAAATACAATGTAAATTTATCCTTAATAAAACATCCATGATTCCAATAGTAGGTTCTTGAGGACTCTAAATTTAATTCCACTAAATTTTAGGTCAAATGAAGAACAAAAATTTTCATATTACATCAAAGGTTTACAATCTAACATAGCTCTAATGGTTTGTAATGCTAATCATTATACACAAGTTGTAGCATTTGAAGAAGCAACTAGAGGAGAAGATATTCTCATTTAGGTAGGGAAAATACCCTTGCTCTACTACCAATGGTCTCTATAGTCCAAATATTCAAAAAAACACCTATGCCTAACTTCATGCCCAATTTTTTTCTAATCCCTAGTCCAGAACCAAACACTTCCATGTAGTCATATATGAACAAAAATTTAGAGGTAATCAAGACTTTGGTAAATTAGAATAATGCTAAAAAGAAACAATGGTAACAACTTTAGAATTGATAACTTCACTATTATAATACCTAATAAATGATTGTGTGCCTTAGCAAGGTGCTTATCAAGGAGAAAATCATACTCACAATCACATTGTCAACACCAACATAGAGGATAAAATAGTGCATTGTCTTCCTTGCAATGACAAACATGATCCTATTGAGTGCATGGGTGCCATTAGGAATTCTCAAACTATTTAGTATAGTTTACAATGTCATGTACAACAAGCTACCATAGTAGTTCAAGTGACCCCCACAATAAATTTTGTTATGTACCAATAATCCCAAGATCCATATAAATAAATCATTTCCCTTATTTCATAAATTAGAGTCCCATAATTTTTCAAATTGTGAAAAACAAAATTGCAAAGTGCGAAGGATTAGGGTTTTTCTTGAAAAATATCTCATATTTTAGGAGTCATATCTTCACAAAGAGTTATATAAATCTATTGATTCTTGGACCAACTTGTTCAGAATTTTAATAGCTTTAAAATGAGTGGTCATATGGAAACATCCAACCAATATTGAGGGAGGTATGACCTTTTTAATTCAATCATTCATAACAAGGGCAATGTCGATTATTCAAATCATGAAAAACAAAATTGCAAATATTTTCCAATTAGGGTTCGAAAAATGGGAAGAGCAATGAAGGGCTAGGACTTCAGTGAGGTAAGACATTCTATCTAAACAAAGAAATTTTCAGCTAAGTTATTTTTTCCCTTTCTTTATTTTAGAAATTGTGCATGAAAAAATTATAAAGTTTTTATCAAATATTATATTTTCTATAGGACTTTTAGATAAATTTTATTAGATTTTAAGTTTTAGTTTCCTTTCCATGGATAAATTTATATTTAAATCATTAGAATCATCCCTAGTGGTAGAGGTTAGTGAGTGCACCTCAAAGAGATCCTCATTGCTCCAAGATAGGGCAGTTTTTGATAAATTTAATGGGTATTGGCCAGGGACTTCAACCTTGAGAAAATGGATTGATAGGAGTTGGAAGTATCTAGGAGTGATTCTATCATTTCTTCCCAAATATTTCTTTATAGCCATGTTTTTGTTTTAGGGAAGAAAGAGAAATAATCCTAAAATGGGGTCCTTAGTTTATGGGAATAGTAGGGCTCTTCCTTACCCATTTGTATGAATGCTTTTCAATTGAAAATTTAAATCTATTCCTAATACTAGTCTGAGTTAGAATGTTTGGGTTATGTTAGAAATAGATTCTATTACATCATTTGGGTCATGTAAATGTATCTTCCAAGGTACATACTTAGAACATTAGATGAATTTAGGGGGAAGCTATCTAGTTACTTCATGAAATGTAATAAATGGACAAGTGTCAATATGCAAGTTGTATATGTACAAGTTGTCACTTGCATAGCTATGTAGAGTGTTGGCCAAGGCTTATATTTTACCTATATAAGAGAGGTCTCATACAGATAGATACATAGATATATAGAGTGAGTCGGGGACATAGTATCTTAGAGGTTAGTACAGTTATGTATGGATCACCATCCAGTTGTGATGGATTGAATGTAATTTAGTAGCATTATCAATGGAGTGCTCATTTACTCCCAATTGTTGCTCCATATCCTAGTATATAATAGTGTAGGTGAACAAAAGATAAGGTGGGGATTTTTGAAGCTAAAAATATCTCCAAAGGGTCCATTCAAACTTGCAATAAAGATGACATCCATGCAGAGAAGAAAGTGATACATGTGACTAAAGGAAAAATTCTAACACTCGAATCAAGAGAGTGCTCATCTTGAAGAGAGGAGTTACACAAATAGGTTTGTGCATTGAGTGTATGGGATACACTTGTCAATTGGGAGGACAAATGTTTTAGTAAATAACGTAATGTTCTTATGTTACAAGAAGGTAGACAAACATTTCTTTGGAAACAAACTCTCCTTAAGTGCTTGAAGCAAAAAGATGTGCCACTTGGTACTTTAGACAAGAATATTATCCATTTTAAGGATATCAATGATCAAGGTCAATATAATTATGTGTATTTTCATTTACTACCTCACCACTTGCACAAAAAATACTGAGTTACAATAGGACAATTAGGTGATAGAGTCTTTAATTCTCAAGGCATACGAATTCAAGGGAAGAGTCTAAATGGTAACAGATTTGGAATGCTTTAATCTCCAAGTGATTCCATTGGAGGGTATAGTAACAATATCCATGATATCTATGTCAATATTGCAACCCATGATTCTCTAAAAACAACATTGAATATTACTTGGATAAAGGTAAAATTTATTCCCATTTATAAGTGCTTTCTTTCCTTGGAGTTATAAGGTTTAAATTGAAGGAATTTAATTACATTGAAATCCATACATCAAAGGGAATATTTTATCAAATAAATATAATATTTGCATTATAAAACCTAGGAGTAATAAGGGTTTCTACTTGGATAAATATTGAATATTTTTAAATATTATAGTGGTCTAATTTATCTAAAGATTAGGGAGTCATAAGGGCTACTACAAAAAATTTAATTAATTGGAAAATTAGATACACTTAACCTAATTTCCAAAAGGCTATTTTTAAAGCTAGTTTTTAAATTTTTGGATATTCATAATACTATTATCTCAAACTTCTCAAAAGGAGATAAAATATCCAACATTATCACCTCTTTAAAATTTGGGAAAAGTGCTTAGTTCAATAAGTGATAGTAAGAATTGATTTTGATATTCTACAAAATTTAAAAAGTAAATCAAATATTGAACTATAATTTACAAAAGCACTATATCTTATTCAAAACATACTTGGGAGACATAAGGTATTTCACAAATCTTGATCATGGGTTATTGGTATATAGATTCAAGTGCAAGTAAGCATATGATATGAAACATACATTGGTTCAAATATTTGAAGAAGATAAATGAAAAACCAGTTGTCATAGTAGATAGCAAAACATATGAAGTAAAAAGAATTGGAGATATTCCAATAAATCTTAAGTATGAAAGATGTTTGATCAAAAATATATTATATGTTCTAGTATTAACTACTAATCTCATTTCTATCTCTCAACTTATGGATCAATATTTAACCATTGAGTTCAAGGTTCTTGTTGGTAGAAAATAATGTCACATTTCTAGATAGGGAAAAATGATAGCATCATGATCATATAAAAAATTATCTATTTTTTCTAGAAACTGCTATTTACTCAACTCTTTCCAACAATACTTTAGAACTATGGCACAAACAACTAGGACATACCAGTGAATCTTCAATGAGGGAACTATCAAGATATCAAATAGTAGGTGTACCCAACTTATCTCAAAAAAATATTGTATGTACAAAATGTCTAGAAAGAAAACAACATAGAATCCCTTTCAAAATTTATCAACATAGAACTCAACAACCTCTAGAAATACAGATTTATGTGGACCAATGCAAGTTGATAGTGTTGGAGGACATAAATACTTTCAATTATTTGTTGATGATCACACTAGAAAAATGTAGGTATCCTTCATGAAGTACAAATTAGAAGCATTTAGTAACTTCAAATAGTTCACACTTTAGATGGAAAAAGAATTAGGGAAGACCATAAAAGCACTTTGCATAGATAGTGGAGGATAAATTATTTCCAAAGAATTTGACTCATTTCTTGAAGAAAATGGAATTAAGAGACAACTTATTACACCATATTCAACTCATCAGAATGGAATTGCAGAAATAATAAATAGATCAATAATGGAAATGGTAATATATATGTTGAAAGAAGCACACCTTGATCACAAATATTGGGTTGAATCTATACAAACAACAATCTACATATAGAATAGACTTCGAACAAGGGTACTAAAATATATTACACTAGAAGAAGTATGATCATGACAAAAACCCAACATAGAAAAGCTAAAGGTCTTTGGATGCAAAGCCTACATGCATGTTCCAAAACAAAAGATGACTAAACTAGATGACAAAAATATGGCAAATATATTTTTTGGCTATGACAATGAATCTACAGGATACATAATACTAGATCCATCTACAAAGAAAGTCTACATCAGTAGAGACATGGTATTTGATGAAAAATCCAATATCGATGTAGATAAATTGAGTGGTGCCACTAAATTCCTCATAAATCTATCTAAAGAATACATAATGAGTATAGAGTCATATTCAAAATCTCAAGAACAAGATATAGAAGCACCAATAGTACCACCTAAAAAAGAAGCAATATGGCTTAAAGACACTCTTAGAGAATAAAATATAGAAAGAATACCTAATATTACTTCTAGAGGACCTCAAACTCATAAAATGACTAGAATAAACAGAGGAATGCTAAGTAACTCAGTGGAACCAACATCAAATTCTCAAGCACTTAAAGAATCACACTAGAAAGTAGCTATGGAAGTCAAATATGCATCACTCAAAAATAAGAAGACATGAAATATAGTAAATCTACCTCTAGGAAAGAAAGTAGTGGAGTGCAAGTGGTTTTACAAAATAAAATACAAAGTAGATGGGACACTTGAAAAATACAAAGCTTGACTAGTAGCAAAAGGATATACTCATATAAAAGAAATTGATTTTGAAGAAATATTTGCACCAACAGCTTGAATGACTACCATTTGAATAATTTGTGCACTAGCTGCACATCAAAGATGGAAACTTCATCATATGGATGTAAAAAATGCATTCCTTAATGGTGAATTATAAGAAGAAGTCTATATGACACAACATGAAGGATTTTTTATTCAAGGACAACAAAGTAAGATATGTAAATTGAATAAATCTCTATATGGTTTAAAACAAGATCATAGAGCATTGAATATAAAGATCAATAATCATATACTATATCATGATTTCAAAAGGAGTTTGTTAGACCCCAATCTATATACCAATAAAATTGGAAACGATATCTTGATCCTCATAGTATATTTTGATGACATAGTGATTATTGGAAGTTCAAAGATGTTAATAAGTGACATCAAAAAGGATCTAGAGAAAGCATTTGAAATGATAGATCTAGGATTAATGAACTACTATCTTGGTTTATAAATTTATCAAGGAAAGAACAAAATAGTTATCACTCAATAAAAATATGCAAAAAATCTCCTTGATAAGTACAAAATGATAGAATGCAAGCCTAAAGATACACCAATGGAACAAGGGATTCACCTATCCAAAAATTATAAAACATCATTGGTTTTAGCTACAAAGTATCATCAATTGATTGGAAGTATTCTATACTTAAAAAACATCTGAACAGACATAGCATTTGTAGTAAATTATATTTCATGGTTCATGCAAGAACCAAGGGAAAGCCATTGGAAAGCTAAAAAAAGAATATTACAATATATCAAAAAGACTACAGAATATGGATTGAATTATATGAAGGATGTCAAATATTTTTGTCTATAGGGATACTCATTTTTAGATTATGTTGGGTCCATTTATGATAGGAAATCTACCTCAAACTATGTCTTATATCTCGGATTAGGACCTATATCCTAGCACAACAAGAAACAATATACGGTAGCACAATCATCAACTAAAGCAGAGTATCGAGTAGTAAGAGACACGTATTGTGAAGCTCTATGATTACAATACATATTATCTGACATGGGAATCAAACAAAATCCCACTATGATATTTTATGATGATCAAGGAGTAATGAATCTGATCAAGAATCCAATCATACATGAAAGAACAAAACACATTGAAGTAGAACATTATTTTATCAGGGAACATTTTTAGATAAGCATATCATCCTCAAGTATGTTCATATAGAAGATCAGTTGGAAGACATATTTACAAAGGTATTTGAGAAAATCAAGTTTTAAACATTCAAAGATCATCTATGTGATTCAAGAGTACTTCATACCAAATAATGTAATACAAGGGGGTGTTAGAATATTACATCATTTAGCTATATTAGATTACTTCAAGAGGAAGTTATCTAGTAACTTCATGCAATGTAATAAATATACAAGTGTCAATATGCAAGTTGTATATGTGCAAGTTGTCCCTTGTATATCTAGGTAGAGTGTTGGCTAAGGAATCTATATTCCAATATAAAGAGCCTCATATATCTACTCAAATGTATCAATTTTATTCATTCAATAAGATGATCTATTGGTTTGATCTCTATCATTTTTTGTGATTGAATGTTGCTAAAGCTAACATATTTTAGATCCATAAGCCTATGTAGTATGACTTATAAGATTATTTCTAAAGTGATGGTAAATGGATTAAGGTCATTGTTAGACAAAATCATTTCAAAAGAGTAAGGAGGATTTTTGAAAGGGAGAAAAATTTTGGATGGGATCATAGTAGCTCATGAAGTTATACATTCAACAAATTCAACAAAAGATAAAGCTATGATCTTAAAAATTGATATGAGTAAAGCCTATGAGAGGGTTAAATGGGATTTTCTTTTTTTAGTTTTATATAAGTTTAGTTTTGGGAAGAAATGGGTTAGATGGATTAAATCTTGTTTCTCTATAGTTTCTTATTCAGTTTTGGTCAATGGGTTAGTGACACAATCTTTTAAATCCAAGAGAGGCCTTAGACAAGGAGATCCTCTATCTCCTTATTTTTTCATTATTATGGCATAATTTTTGAGTAGGAACTTAAGGAAGGCTTACAAATATGGGTTTATAACTGGACTTAAGGTTAGTAATTACATCAACAACATCACCCATCAACAATTTTTAGATGATACAATCCTTTTTGGAAAGACAAGGGTAAATAAGGTCAAAGATTTGAATAACTTTTTAAAATAGCACGAAAGAGCTTCAGGGAAAACATTTAATAGGACTAAATCCAAAATTTACTTCCTTAACACTCCTACTAATATCAAAGCTAGAATTTACAAGTTTCTTAAAATGGAGGAGGCAAATTTACCAACAACTTATTTAGGGATACCTTTATTTGAGGGGAGAATGAGGATAGATTTATGGAATCTAGTTATTAGTAAAGTTCAAAATAAACTTCCAGCTTGGAAAGGTATATGGTTATCATTAGTAGGAAGAGTGCAAAAATTAGTTGAAAAAAGTTTAATCTATATTATGTGATCCTTTTTATGGTTAGGTTTACATGATAAAAGAAAATTTCCTTTGGTGAAATGGTGCAAATTGTGTGATGACAAAACTAGGGTAGGTCTTGGTTTAAAATCTCTTACAGATGTAAACTTAGATCTTAAGGGAAAAATTATCTCAAGATTGTACAAAGAGAGTCAAAGACAATGGGCAAGAATTCTTCTAAGTAAGTATGTTGATCCCAATGACCCAAGTTTAATATTTATTGCATTCTCTCTTCCAAATGGTTCTACTCTTTGGAATGGTTTTAAAAAATCCATTGATCTTATGATTAAAGTTTTAAGATGGGTGGTGGGAACTAGAGAAAAATTTCTATTTGGATAGATACTTTGTGTGATAAAAAACCACTCAATTTAAATCCAATTTTGAAACCTTGGATGATATTTATTCCACACAAATATGGTTATAGGGTTTCAAATATTTTTTACAAGGATCTAGAAGGAAGATACAAATGGAAATAAGAGTGTTTTTACAAGTATACAATATATTGATGCTAGGATGCAATTGAGTAGAAATATATCATCTGTGTTTATTTTTAGGGGTGCAAAGGATAAATTTATTTGGAAGTTGAATATCTTGGGAGAATACACAAAAAGAAGTGGATACAATGTTCAAAACCAACATAATAATAATATCACTATAATATGGAGAGATATTTGGGATAGCCCAAGCATTCCTAAAATCAAAATGTTTGTTTGGCTAGTAGGTCATAGAAGAATTTTATCCTAGGATAAATTTATGAAAAGGGGTTTTCATGGCCCCTCTCAATGTGTTTTTTATAATAAGGAGGAGAGTATTGGCCATCTCTTGGGACATTGCACAATAGTCTGGAATATATGGCAATGGATTCTTAATATGTTTGGTAAATGCATGGTGATGAATTACATAATTGAATATTGGTTAAAGCAATGATAAAGCACTTATATAAGTTAGGCTTTATAGAAAATATGGGATATATCATAAGATACAATACTATGGACTATATGGCTAGAAAGGAATAGAAGAATATTTAAAGGAAAGGAAAGTGGTTTAGAGGTAATGAAAAAGAATATATGTTTATCCATAGAGGATTCTGAACCAACCCTATCAACTCACCCAATCCCTAACTTGAAAGTAGAGAGTCTTGATATATGGAGTCAAGTAATTAAAAAGAATTATGATGTTAGGTACAAGAAAAGCAGAAATTGTTAGAGAATGCACATATAAAATAAGTGTGAACTATTAGAACTTAGTATTGATAGTTGTAGTGTTTAAATAAAAGTAGTCATAGGCTATGAGTAGACTAATAGGTAGTAGGCCCCCCTTAAAGGTATCTACCCACTAGTATTAAGTGCTAAAAACTAATAATATATTAATCACTAACAATTTTATTAATATCTCACGTCTAAACAATAGCGTGTGATAACCATAGGATACTCGACATGAATATCTTCATGGTTAAGTAGATAGATAAAGTAATTAATCTAACCTACTGGGTTAATAATGTAATACTATAATGGTAAAAATTAAATACTACTTTTTACTCTAACATCCTCCCTTTATTACATTATTTTGAAATACAATGTGTACTTCTGAATAGCTCACATTTGACACATCCAAGTGCCTTTGTGAAGATGTTTGCAACTTGTTCGTCAGTGGGAATGTATTGGAGTTTGATGTTGCTTTTAGGAACTTTGTCATGAATGAAATGACACTATGTGTTGATATGTTTGGTGTGCTCATGGTGAAATGGATTCTTCACTAAGTTCAATACACCTTGGTTGTCGTAGTATAAATGAATTGGATGTTTCTTGGGTAAAATCATACTTGTTATGATGCGACTCAACCATATTGCTTCACACACTCAATCTCGTGTTACACGATATTATACCTCTATTGAAGATATAACATCCACCTATTGCTGCTTGTTGTGCCATGAGATAGGTCCAGATCCTAGATGAAAAACATATCTATATGTTAACTTTTGATCATCTACTAATCTAGAATAGTCAGAGTCTGTGAAACACTGTAATAAGAATCTATCATTCTTCCTATACTCTAAACCATACCACACACTACCATGAATATAGTGGAGAACACACTTTGCTACTTTCTAGTGAGTAACCTTTGGTTCTTGCATGAACCGAGAAAGATAATTCACAACAAATGTGATATCTAGTCTAGTGTTTGTCAGGTATATAAGGCTCCCAATCATTTGATGATAAAGAGTGCCATCTACCTAAGGTGAATCATTATATCATGACAACTAAAGACCTTATTCCATTGGTGTTGCTTTTGGCTTGAAATTAGTCATACGATACTTTTCAATCAGTGTCTTGGTGTACTTCATTTGATTCACCCATAGGTAATTATTTTTGTATTCAATATCTAGACCAAGAAAATAGTGGAAGAAGACCTAAATATTTCATATCAAGTGACTCTCTCAAGTTCATTCTTCATAGTGTCTATTAATGTCTCTAATTTTTTTGTTATAATCAAATCATCCACATAGAGTACAAGAATCGCTATCTCAAAACCAAATTTCTTAACATAGATATTTGCATCTGAAGGAATTCTCTTAAATCCATGTTGTAAAAGGTGATTATCTATCTTTATATACCATGATCTAGGGGTTTATTTCAATCCATACAAGGATTTAAGCAGTTTGTAAACTTATTTCTCATGGCGTTCCTCAATAAATCCTTGTGGTTGATTCATGTATACTTCCTCATTCAAATCACCATTTAGGAAGGCACTCTTGACATCCATTTGATGAAGTTTCCATCTATACTATGCTACCATATAATAAAGAACATGAATGGTGGTCATCCTTATAGTGGGTGCAAAGATCTCTTCGTAATCGATGCCTTATTTTTTAGCATAGCCCTTTGCCAAAAGGCGGGCCTTATGCTTGTCAATGGTTCCATATTCCTTATATTTCATTTTGTAAATCCATTTACAGCCAATGGGTTTATTACCTAAAGGTAAATTAACCATCTTCCATGTATTATTCTTGATAAGAGATTTATATTTAGCATCCATATTTTCCTTCCACTATGGCTCACTAAGTGCTTCTTTGACCGTGGTGGGTTCATGTTAATTATATGAACACATATAAACCCTCTAATCATCATATATTCTCCACTATCAATATCTCTCTCTATAGAAAGCTCTTGGAAATATTGGCAAATATCATCAACTATTGGTGATGCTTCTGCTCTCTTCTACCGAGACATGTTGCAAGTTCGAGGATGATTCAAAGTAAGATTAGGAGGTGAGGTCAACTTTGAATCTCTCACCATACTTGTATACAATTTTTTAACCTTTTAATGAGGTGGAGGAGTTTATTTTTGTGGCTCCTCATATTCTAGGTATACAGAGGATGTGATGTTAGGTGTGAAAGCCTCATCAAACACCACATCTCTACTTACATGTATTTTTTTTGTTCTAGGATCATACAATCGATACCATTTAGAATATTCATCATAGCCAAGGAAAATGCACTGTAATATTTTCTCATCTAGTTTTTTCTCTTTTCTTTAGGTATACGCATAGATGCATTACACCCAAAGACTCTTAGATGAGAGATGGAGGGATTCCTGCCTCTCCATGCTTCTTATGGAGTTATATCTTTAAGGGCATTTTTGGGTGCCCTATTCAAGATATATATTGCCATTGTGATAGCTTCTACCCAATAGCATTGCTCAATATTGCATCTTTAAGCATACTATAAACCATTTCCATGATGGAATGATTTCTCCTTTTAGCAACTCCATTTTTCTATGGAAAATAGGTTGTGGTTAGCTATCTTTTGATCCCATGTGTTTTTAGAAATGAAGAGAATTAATTTGAGGTATATTCCCCCTCGATATGAGTGGATCTTCTTTATGTAGCATCTAGAATCTTTCTCAACTAGTTACTTGAACTAATAAAAGTAGGAAAATACTTTTGATTTCGGTTGAAGAAAGAAGACCCACATCTTTTGTGAGTGATCATCTACAAACAAATGATAATACCTTTTACCTCCAAAAATTGGTGGTATGGGACCACACAAATAAGTGTGCACTAACTCCAATGGTATCTTAGCTCTAGAATAGCTAGCTTTGAATGGTGCTTAGTGTTGCTTCCTTACTAAGTAATCCGAGTAGATTGATAATGTAGATGAAAGGGTGGGAAGTCCCTTCACCATTTGAGATTTACTTAGCTCAAGTAAATACCCTATACTTAGATGCCCAAATATATTATGCCAAATAGAAGTGGTCTCTTTTGTGTTGACTGCCATGGCAACATGAAGTGTTGAGATAAAATCTAGTGTGAATAATCCATTCTTGTAAGAAATAGTTGTTATATGTTTACCCTTCTTGGTGATATAGCAATATTTTAGTCCATTTTCTACTTTAAAATTGACAACAATATTTTTATCCAGGATTTGTGGAACTGACAAGAAGTTGTTTTTTAATACTAGAATATAAAGGAAATTTTGAATGTGACACTTTCCATATAGAAGGAAAATAGATACATCATCTTCTCCCTGGACACAATAGGTCTTATTATCAACAATTATTACTAGTTTGTCTTCTCTTGCCACAAATATCTCAAACCACTACTTATTGCCAATCATGTGTTTGTTGGCACCTGAATCAATGTGCCAAATAGAATCCTTCTATGTAGAATTTGTATGGGTCATGAGAAATTTGTGTGCTCTTTCTGAATTAGAATAATAATTTTCAATAGCAACATGTCCTCTTTGTTGTCTATTTTTATTTTGTGGCTTGTTTTTGCCCTTTTTGTCTTGTTTTATTTTAAACCAACACCAATTGGTGTCATGGTTGTTCATTTTACAATTCATGCAATACTTCCCTTGAGATTGAGTTTGTTTGCCCTTATCTCTAGATCCTGAAGATGATCCTCCCTTTTGAAAGTTACCTTTCTTCTTGCCACCTTGTTTATTTGTGTAAAGTGCATTGTTTGACACTTCATCACTTTGGAGCTGATTTGCTTCCTCAGTTTGAAGAAAATTGACTAACTCCACAAAGGTTAAAATTATTTAAGATACATTAAGGGATGTTATTAACATCTTATAGGATTCTAGAAGAGTCCTAAATATTATTGAAGTTAGAATAGTACCTTCCACTTTGGCTCCTAAAGCATTCAACTTTGACTTCAGTTCTGCCACTCTACAAAGAAATAGCTCTATTGATTCTCTTGACTTCATATGAAGTGTATGAAGTTGATTTTAAAGGTTTAGAATAGTCGATTGATTCTTGCCTTAAAAAATGGTTAAAAAATGGTAAAAAATGCATCCTATGTATCTTTACCATTTTTATCTTCACTTATGTGAGGCTAGATTTCATTAGTAGTGGTGAGAAAAATCAACATGAAAAGTCTATTGTTATTTTTATCCTATGTAATTTGATTTACTCTTGTTGTAGTGGGTTTTTGAATAGTGCCATCCACTATATCCCATATTTCTTCAATAGTCATAATGGCCTTCATCTTGGTTTTCCATGCTAAAAAATTAGGACCTTTAAGCAATTGTGTATCATTTAGGTATTTGTTGATAGTTTCCATGGTAAAGGTTCTATAATGTTTCCAAGATTATTTCTCTTTCTCTCTTCTTGATATTTAATGGAACCTACTTGAAAAATCCTTGAGGAAGGATTAATCAATTTGAGGATATTTAAGCCAAACAAGAAGAAATGATAGATAATTCACTCTTATTGTTATTTAATGGCACCTACCTAAAACTCCTCCTGAAGAAGAATAGTTAGTTTGAGGGAATTAAGCCAAATAAAAAAAAGTGAATTAGGGTTTTTTATTTATGAGAGAATATCAAGAAAAAATGGCTTTATACTTGTGCAAATGAGTTTACACAAATTATTGTAAAATTTTGGGGTTTTGAGTGCTCTTGATTTTGATGACTTATAATTGCAAAAAACAAGAAATCAAATGCAATAATCAATCAAAGAGTGCCTAATTTTTTTTTATCACATTAGGTGTCGGATGCAACCAAAAATGCACCTAATTTATCAATGCCAATTTTTAATAAAGGTGTCAATTAATATTGAAAATGCACCTAATTATAAGTTTTTGCAACAAAAGATGAATTTGTGTTTTGCAAAAAATAAATTTGATGTTCAAAATTTTCCCCCTTTGTGTTACATTTTTTGCAAAAAGAGAATCTATCAAAGATCAATTATCCCCCTTTGGTTTGCAAAAATAACAAAGTAGCTCACCTTTCAAGATAATTTGACACACGTCAAGCTTTTGAAAGGCTTTCCAAAACCAGTCAACAAATGAATTGGTTTTTAGTGGGCCCTTAAGTCTTAAAGACTCAAACATTAGAGGTGCATCAGGATTAAAAGGCTCTCTAATGCTCATGGGACCATAGCTTCGATCCAAACCCTTCCAAAGATATGTGTAAGTATTGAAATGAGGTAAAATATTTCTATATCTTCTAAACATCTACTAAAAATTGGATCTTGTGGTTTGATGGCAGAGTTCATTTCTCTTTTGAATGACTCTTATACGATGAAGAGATTTTTTGATCCAAGGCCTCTTCTTCATGAGACAAAACTTATACTCTCAAAAAATGATTAGAAAAATTAGGAGCAACGTGTTACAAATCTTAATTTTTTTCAAAAAAAATGTGCTTTGGTTTTGTCTCTTATCTCATATTTTTTTTTATTATTTGTGGAAAACATCCCAAAAGGGATGCCACTTTCGGGTAAGACCCAAGGAGGCAGGGGATCCATTCCGCCAAAAATGCCCAGGACTCGGACCTGGCCTACCACCTTTGACATACTCAAGGAGCAAACAAACACACAAAACCAAATTAAAAAAAGTAAATAACAACAAAAATAATAAAATAAAATAAAAAACATGCTCCTTGAGTGTGTCAAAACCAAAAGCACAACCAAACACGCACAATAAGATAAAAGAAACCACAACACAAACCACATAGAAAAACACAAGAACCACATAACAAAACACAAACAAGACAAAAACAACAGAACACTACAAAGACATAACCCAAAAAAAACATGAAAAATAAACACAACCAAAACCTAAAAAATAAAATAAATAAAATAAAAATAAAAACAACCAACAATAGACAATAAACAAAAACAAAAAACATAGAAAACACTCACACATAAAAAAATGAAATAACACAAACAAAGAGAAACCCAAGAACAAGAACGAAAAAAACACAAGAACAATAACAAAAAACATAAAAAAAAACAAAACAACAAAAACACAAGAACAACAAAAAACAACACAAAGAACACAAAAACAAAACAAAACAAAAGAACCCACCCACCTTAAAAAACTAAACAAAAAAACAAAGAAGACAAAAGAAAAAAAAAATGAACAAAACAATGACCTATCTAGACCAGAAGACTATTAATGCAAGAATCAACAGAGGAAACAAAATAAAGAATAGAATGAGCTAGGGAACTAAAAAAACTGAATGAACCAAAGAGAAACAAAAAAAAAAAACAAGAAGAAACTAGGTACCTTCATAACCGGAGCCATCCAAAGAAATGATAGAAAGAAGAGCTTCCCTAATTTGAGAAGCCCACCATATAGGAGGGTGGCCATAACAAGTAAGATCACCTTTGTCCAAAGCCCAATTAGCTAAAGCATCAACACTCTTGTTTTGATCTCTGACCACATGATTGTAATCAACTTTCAAAAATCCCATCTGGATTAACCGAATCTTCTCAATAATTCTTTTTATTCTCCAATCCACCTTATGATTCTTAGAAGGAGTCTTCAAGAGATTAATCATAAGTTGAGAGTCAGACTCAACTAACACCTTTTCCCATCCAACCTTAGTAGCCTCCTGAAGGCCTCTAAGGATACCATACCCCTCAACAAGGTTATTGGAAAGAATACCCAAATTCTTAGCAAAAGTAAAAACCAGGGAGCCATCTGAAAGTCTACCAATTCCTCCCACATTGGCTTTTCCAGGGTTCCCTCTAGAGGCTCCATCAGTATTGACTTTTCCAAAATCCTTAGGAGGAGGTTGCCAATTTCTAGTCCTATCCATCTTACTAATACTCACATTCCCTTTAAGTTGGTTGCCCTTAGAAGGTTTAATCTTCAATATTTGCATCACTTGATCCCATCTTTGGTGGGAGTTTTGGGGGTGATTAAGGAGTTGATGGACTGATTCAACTAAGTTGGCTATGGTCTTTTGCCAAATATAGTGAATATCCTTCCTATCTTGATTAAAAATTCGGTTGTTCCTTTCATTCCAAATATTCCAAAGAAGAATGGTAGAACCCATCCAAACTAACTAGCCTAATAAAATGATCAACACCCTCTTGATTAGGCCAATCCCTCCAAATCTGTTCAAAAGTGAAAAAATTGGACCACTGTAAGCCAAGTAAAGTTGCCATTCTCCTCCATAGCTCAGAGGCTAAAGTACACTCAATAAAAATATGGTTGATATTTTCTACATTCTCTTCACACATTTCACATCTAAAAGGGCCATGAAAACCATGCTTCATAAGTTGCTCACCAATAAGCACCCTACGATGCAATAAAATCCAATTAAAGAACCTCACCTTAGGCCAGAGCTTTTGAGCCCACAATTGAGAAAATATGTCAGAAGAATGGTTGGGATTATTATGGCATAAGGTCAAATAACCTTGAGCAACCGAATACTCACCCTTAGTAGTGTTGTTCCATCCAAAACAATATTTTTCATGGGACCAAGAGAGGGATCTCATATGAAGGATGCCTTGGATATCTTGTCTTTGCCTTTCTGGGATTTGAATAGGCCAGTCCTCAATAGGGATCCAATATCTACCAACCTTTGAATTACCAGTATGGTACCGACAGTAATTAGCCACCTTTATCCAATTAGCTCGGTGAAGCTCCTCCATCCAAGGCCTCCAATCGGGAAACCGAGTTATCAAAGGCTTGTGACCATCCCAAGAATCTGTCCAAAAATTTGCATGTTGACCATTATGAATGATCCAAAATAATTTTTTCTTTATCAAATCCTCACCAGTCTTAAGAACTGCTAAAATGGGAGAACCTTTGGTAGGAAGTTGATAGCGAACAAGGTCTTCAGGACTTTTGTTCTCAACATATTTAGCACGGAGATTATTGGCCCAAAGAGCATTGGGGTTATGCAACATCCTCCAATATAATTTAGCAGCTAAAGCTTTGTTGTTATTAATTGAAGACCGGAATCCTAACCCCCCTTCACTCTTAGGAAGACATAAAGTATCCCATTTCACCAAGGCCCATTTTCTTTTCTCCTTAGTACCACTCCAAAGGAAACGATGACTCATTTGATCCAATTCTCGAAGAACAGCCTTTGGGATATTCAAAATGGAAGAAACATAAATAGGAATAGCTTGAAGGACTGATTTTACCAAGGTGATTCTACCCCTGAAGAAAGCCACTTGTTGGTCCACTTTCCAATTTTCTTCTTGACTTTGTCCAACAACCAATTCCAATCTTTATTTTTCTGCCTTTGAATATTTATGGGAATACCTAAATAAGTGATTGGAAGAGAGGTCTTCTTATATCTTAATTTATCCAAGACCATGGATTCCTTGTCTAGCAGAGCAATGAAAGAAAATAACTTTAGATTTGCCTTCATTTATCAACCGCCCAGATAGCCTTAGAAAAATAGCTAATGATTTGCTTAATATTAGAAGCTTCCTTAACCGTAGCTTTACCTAAAAGGGTAGAGTCATCCACAAATTGAAGATGAGAGATAGGTCTAGCTCCATGAGCAATGGTAACTCCCTCAAGGGTTTTGTTTTCCCTCTTTTTGGTTATAGTCCTACCCAAGCATTCAGCAAGAATGATGAATAAATAAGGGGATAGCGGGTCACCTTGCCTAATACCTCTGGAAGCTGGGAAAGACTGAGAAGGCCTGCCATTGATAAGAACTAAGTAGGAAAATGAAGAGATACATCCCATAATCCAATCCATCCAATCCTTAGAGAAACCAAATTGCCTCAAAACTTTGATAAGGAAGTGCCAATCCACTCTGTCATAAGCTTTGGATAAGTCTAACCGAATGAACATAGAAGGAGAATTTTGCATATCCATGGAATGGATGGCTTCCTGAGCAAGAACTATCTCATCTACTATTTGACGTCCTTCCACATATCCCCCTTGCTCTAGGGAAATAATCTTATGCAAAAGAGGCTTCAACCTTTCTGGCCATGATTTTAGTAATAATTTTGAGAAGAACATTACATAAAGCAATAGGTCTAAAAGCTGAGATATGATCAACCTCTTGAGCTTTTGGAACAAGAGTAATATAAGTTTTATTGATAACCTTCAAAATTTCTTTGGATTTCCTGGCTTCTTCCACCACCTCTAATAAATCAACATGAAGGATATCCCAGAACTCTTGGTAGAACTCAATAGGAAAACCATCAAGACCTAGGGTTTTCCATTTTTGCATTTTAAAAACTACTTGTTGAAGCTCATTGATAGTAACAGGAGCAGTCAAAATAGAGTTCTCCTTAGAAGTGATAAGAGAAGGGATTGCTTGAAGAACATTTTGTTGTGAAGCTGAGTCAAGAGGAGTAGCAGCAAAAATATTGGAAAAGTAATCAACAACAATAGAGTTCATGCCATCCCAAGTATAAACAACATCTCCAGAATCTGATTTTAAGGAAGAAATAAAGTTGTGAGATCTTCGAGCTAGAAGAGATTTGTGGAAGAAATTTGTGTTTCGATCTCCTTCTTTGAGCCATTGAATTCTAGATTTTTGCTTCCATAAGATTTCTTCTCTTTTTTCCCATTCCTCTAACTGAGTTGTGAGTTTAATTTCATCTGCACTTCTCTTCTCTGTGAGGCCATCTAAATGGATTTTCTTATTCAAATTTTCAAGATGAGCAATAACTTCATGTTTTTTTTTATGAACATCCCCAAACTCTTTCCAATTCCAAGTCTTGATTTTGGATTTAATGTATTGCAATATTTTGGCAAAACAGAACATCTTAGTCCCATGCCTAGGTTTACCTTCCTTCCACCATTGTTGCACACGAGGTCTGAAGGAAATGTCTCTAAGCCACATTAATTGAAAACGAAAAGGAGAGAAACTCACATTGGTTTTCCACATTTCCACCATGATTGGCCAATGATCCGAACCAACATTATTAAGAGTCTTCACTTTAGGAATGTGACCATGGATTAAGAAATTTTTAGAGAGCAAAAACCTATCCAATCTCTCCATTATACAAGCTAAGCCTTGCCTTCTGTTAGACCAAGTCATAAGGCCATTATCTCGGTTGGATATCCACAAGATGGAGGTTTGCAATATATTCGCTCATGAGGTCAAGTACTTTTGTCCAAATTTCTATTTCCCCTCTTTTCTCATCTAGAGAGAGGATGGTATTGAAATCTCCTCCGATCAAGATCCAAGCTTTAGGAAAATGAGAGATAATATGAGTAATATCCTTCCACTATCTTCTTTTTTCCTCCAAAGAAGTCGGGGCATAAACAAGAATGCAGAGCATAATCTGGTTGGAATGTCTACTTTGAATAGCTATAGCCAACAAACCCCAACTCGCCAACCATATGGTGAATAACTACCTCTTTTGGGTCCCAAAGACAAGCAATGCCACCCGAAGTCCCTTGGGAACTGAGGGAAACCACTTTTCTAGCTGGCCAAATTTTATTGGCAATTAAGTCCATATCCTCCATTGACATCTTTGTTTCTTGAAGGAAAACAAGATGTGGATGATTTATCTGAATCATTCTTCTAATTTCATTTTGTTTTGAAAGACTCCCTTTGAGTCCTCTAATATTCCAAGTGATGATCTTCATTAATACCAGGTCTAAAAATGTTGGGAAGGGCATTAATATTACCTTCCTCTACAAGCTTTTCACCTTCTTTTACCATATGATATTGATTGGTCTTGCGACCTACTTTTTTATTAGAATCCATCTTCAATTTTTTTTCCCTGTTTCTTGACTTATTCCAATTGAATCTGAGATGGCTTCTAACCTTGAAGAATGCTCATACACAACCAAAATTTTACTAGATGGTTCAATGGAGTCTATATTGGGACCTGCATTATTTGAAGTTTTGACATTTGAAATATTGTTTTTCTTGTGTAAATTTTCTCCTTTTTTTTCTGTTGAAAACCTTTGATTTGTTGGTTTGTCTCTCAGTTATTTCCTTCATATTTAAATTGTGTTTCTAAGATTTCAGTTTCCATTATTTCCTCTTCCTCACTTGGGACATCATTTGTGGAAAGGATTTCAAACATATTAGCAAATGACTTTGATTGATCCTTCATAACTGGTTTTTTCCGAGTGTTCTTCTTCTTAGGTATTTGGAAACCTCGTTGAGTTTATATCTTCTTTCTTTTGATCAGGAATTTTATTTGGGCAAGCACCGGCCAAATGACCATATTCATGGCAAATTCTACAACGAAAAGGAATGTTCTCATAGTCCACTACTTGCTCCCAAGTGTCTTCCCCAAATTGTAATGTGATATTTTTAGGTAGGGGTTTGTCAAAATCCATTAAAACACAAATTCGAGCATAAATAATATGTTCAAAATTTTGAGTACAATCAACGAGTCATCATAAAAGTTCCTAAAGAGTTTCCAATTGAAGAAAAAATAGTAGGATTCCAAAATTCAATAGGGAGGCCAAAGAGTCTAACCCACACGGGAGCTATAGAAGGCATCTCTTCTTCGACTTTAAATTTAGTATGCCAGGGCTTCATGAAAAGCCCCGCCCTTCCAAAAAACCAAGGACCCCCTTGAAAAGTTTTCTCTCTATCTTCATTATTAGCAAATAAAACAAGAAAATAACCATTTGGATAAATAGAGATTTGTAACTCACCTTTAGTTTTCCAGATTTTTGCAGCCCAGACTTTGAAAGTAGATAGACTCGGACGAAAACCCATGAACCGACAAATTAGTCCTCTTTTTTCCAAATCTTCAATGCCAGTCTGAATGTTACCCATATCAAGCTTAACAATAGGAGTTCCATCAACTGCTTTAAGACATCCTGACTCTATTTTCCTGGGATCAATCTTAGGCATTCTTAGAGGTTTATGAGAAGCCCTAATATTGATATTAGCATTGGGCTGAGGCTGTCCACCATGAAGGGCATCCCTAAAATTCATTTTTGGGACCGAGTCTTCGAAATTCTTACCCTTGACAAGGGTTTTCACAATAGAATTATTTTGTGGGTGCACCTTAGCACCAGATTCACTTGAGATATGAGCCATTTTTTGATCAACTACTTGAAACTTATTTTGTGGTCTCTTTAATCCTTGCCCTAGACGCCGTGGAAAGGTATGGTTTTCACTTTTCTTTTGTGCAGCAAATTGGAAGCCGTTGTCACTCAAGTTCATAGTATGATCTATTGAAAGACAAATTTCTAACCCATATTGTATCCCCTGCAACATTTCCTACTAAAATATTGAGCATAAACCACAAAAATATTTGCCGCTAGGGCCCGAAGGCCCTAAAAACCAACCTCTGGAGCTGCTTGCACTCAACCCAGATGAAACCCTCGCATAGTCGCTTGCCAAATATATCATTCACACATAGGGATGCTAGGATCTGTGTTGCTCCAAATGATATGAAAATTTGTGGAGATGTTCTAGGGTTTTTCAGGCATCTACCCTCAAAATTTTAGCTCAATCCGAGTTCGGATGAGTGAGATATGGCCAAAACGAGTTCGACATTTTGGGCAGTCCTGCAAAAAACGTCTAATCCTCCCCAGCATGAATCGTCTCCAATAATTTCATTGCAACGATGGCAAAACTAATTTATAGTGGAAAACACCCCTTTCGAGGTGCCACTTTCAATAGGTTTGGCACAGGAGGAATGGAGCCTTGTCGGCCTCTACCAGCACATAGGACATTCCTAACTATACCATATATCTGCAGGATGGAGACAAGGGGAATGGAACCTGGGTCGGCCTCTATCAGTACCCAGGGCATTTATCACTGCACCACAACAAGTAGATTCTTATCCCATATTTTGGATAAAACAAAAAAACATCATTTCTTACAATTTTGAAAAAAAAATGGCCTTGTATTTTTCAAGTTTTATTGCATAAATTTAATTTAATCTAGCATAATAAATTAATAAAAAACATATTTGAAAAAAAAACACTTTGTTAAAAAAATGATTTTTAATTCAAAAAATTATGAATTTATTAATTTAAAATACTAAAAAAAATACAAAAAAAACTTGAAAAAATATTCTTTAACATTTGAGAAACAAATGTTCAATGTTTGTTTCACCAAAAAGAAGGTATATGGAAGGCTCGACAGGTGTGGAAACCTTTACCACGAGCTCTGAGCCTTATCTTGGGCCAAGAAACCAGTCAGGCTAGGCCCTTCCTTGGGATTTAAGGCCTAGTGCCTTCATTTTCTTCCTTCGTGAAGTACACATGGATAAAAATATTACATCGGATAATGTCCCACATGCACCCTATGGGTGCACTTTGGTGGTATAAAACTGGGAAGACGCACAATTGAAAGTGATTGCCTTCAGGTAATTGTTGAGACCAAATTTTGTCACCCAAATGAAAGGTGCAGTCCCCTTGAAATACCACGTAGACTACCTTTCCCTCAAATACCACGTGGAATACCTTCCCTAAACTTTGAAAGCACGAGGATACGAAAACAAAAAGGAAAGCAAAGATGCGATGCAAACCGAACTAAACTCGACGCAAAATCCTAGGAATTGAAAGTGCTTGAAAAGGGGAAAGCATGAACGAATCAAAAACTTAAACTCAAGCCAATAAAGAAGACAGCCCTTTTTTTTATTAATATGTTTCAGAACTCGGTTACAATTCGCCTCCTCCCTTTTCAGGGGCGAGGAGCGTTAAATATGCTCTCTTGGTTACATCCATGGATAGCCATCCTTCTTCCGCGTGCCCACATGTAAGATGGGTGGACCAAAACGTCACCGCCGCTTGTGTATACGAGTGTTGATTCCTTGCTGCTCCTCCAATGTCTAGACCCTACGTTCAAAGGAACAAGAAATAGTCAGTAGCACCTACGGATAAAACAAAGCATGCAATCCCCAAGCCTACGATAAGTGAATGAGAAAAATGAATTAAACTATGACTAAAATGAATCCAAATGCTCTAAAAATTTGACAGGGGCATCAAGACATCACCAAGAGGGCACTGCAAAAATAACAGTTGAGAAATTCCTCACCGATTTGAATTCGCTCCGGGGAGGGACGAATTTACCTGCAACAAAATGCCGAAAAGGTACTGTCCCAAATGTCCTACCTAGGAAGCTCCAAAAGACCTGCAAACTTGGGGTTAGCTAATTGGGGGTATTTTGGGAAGACCCAGATGGTCATATTTTCCCAATTTGGCCTCCATCAATGGGAATTTGATGATGCTACCTGCAAGTTAGTAAAAGCGAACGAAGATAGAAACATGATCGAAATTGTTCAAAACGAGACGAAATTTAAATGACAACCTATCTAAGCATCATAGAATTGAATGCAAAAATGAAAGAAAGAAAATCTGCCACAGAATTCCCATCGCTCCGAAGAGGGGCGATTAGGACTGTAGCAGTGTGGGAGGGGCGCCCATGGGGCAGGCCGCCCGTCGTTTGAGGCCCGATTTCGGCACCAATCCACTTGGGATGGGTCCAAAACCTCTTGTGGGGTATTGTCAGAAAATTTGGTGGGATATTGTGGCCAAATGTCGGGTTTTGGGCTCAAGATTCGTCCTTCCAATAGTCACCCAATGACCTCCTCTCTAAAAGAGATCACGGATGTGAAAGGCACAAATCAACTAAGGGCGTATGGGGAAGTAAAATGGCAGCACTTCGTTGCTCAAAAAATGCTCCTTCTCTCCTTTTTTGGGGTGAGGAAACTCACCAATTTATAGACCTGGAGGTCTCTTGAATTGGGCATGCAGAGGCGCCACTTGGCAATCATGCCTTCCCAGGAGGAAGGAGATTCCTCCCTGAATAGGGACTTCATGACTCGCCCTTGTAATGACCTCTAACGCTCGAAAATGCTCACCCACACTCCCATGCAATGAAGGAAGCGTTAAGTGGCGGATCTGAGCTGCCATTTGTCAAGATTTGACTTTTTTCCCATCAAACCTGCAATTCGCCCCACCCTAGAGCGAATTATGAATTCGTCCCTGGGTGGAGCGAATCCCAATTTGAATTCGTCCCTGGGTGGAACGGATATTGAGCAAAGTGCCTGAAGGTGCCAAATTGACTCCTGACCTTCCAAAACTGCTGTGAGAGTGGTTAGGACCACTTTTTGACCTCTGGGGGCTGCCCTTGGGGCTGTGTGTGTCAATGCGATCAGTGTTTGCAGTCACATAATCGGATTGGTGCTGTTTTGGTGTCTACAGATGCCCCTTTTTGGGATGCGCTGTGCAAGGCACAGCGCCGAGCAAAAATAGATAACCAAAGCACTAATGATTAGGGTTTCTTAGTAACCTAACCAAATTTTGATGCCCCAAGTATGGAAAGGGCATGCATTCTTGAATCCTTGCTTCTGACGAGCGAAGGAACTCAATTCAAGTGTTAACCTTTTTCGGTGAGGTGTTACTTGAGCTTGGACATTGATCAGTCATGAATAGGCAAAGGGCGCAACCTTTTGTCTATGGGAACCTTGAGTTCATGATTCACGAATGCCAAGTGATTGATCAGCTTGTGATTATTGCTTGTTTACTGCCCCAAGCGAGGAGCGTGATTGTCTTTGCCAATGATTCTTTGAATGCATGTTGTTTCCATGATTGGGTGTGTATTTGTTGATTGGTGACTAAGTGTGACTACCCCCTCAAGCGACGAATCGATGAGGGAATGACCAACATGAGAAAAGCGATGAGTCGCTTGACCCAAGATGACTTGTGTAAGGGTGCCTTCAGATGTTTTAGCATTAAATGTGTGTGCAGTTTTCTGACATTTAGACCTATTTTTGGTGGGTGTTAACCCTTTTGGTGACGCTTTTTGGAGCTGAAATTGTCAAAAATCCATCTTCCCGTGGAGCGGTCCGGCCATGGTGGCCTTCTTAGGGAGTAGGATGGTGACAATTTGTAACCCCAACATCTATTTTGGATGCCAAGAATGTCAGGCGCGAAGGCGCCTTCGTTCGGCAACTCTATTGCTATTTTTGGGTGGGTTTTGACCCTTTTGGTGATGTCGTTTGGGGATGAAATTCTCGAAGATCCGTCTTCCCGTGGAGCGGTCCAGCTATGGTAGCCTTCTTAGGGAGTAGGATAGTGAGGATTTGTGACCCCGACATCTATTTTGCATGCCCGGAATGTCAAGTGCAAAAGCACTCTCATTGGACAGTTTTATTGTTGTTTTTGGTGTATTTTTGTGCATTTTTGCTATTTTTGAAATGTTTGCTCTGTATTCGTCCCTGGGTGGGACGAATTCCTATTGAGCATTCATTCCAAGGTGGGACGAGTGCTAACCAGAGTGCTCATCCCAGGGAGGAACGATTACAGGCTCAAAAAGCCTATTTAAAGGCCAAAACTAGGTTTTGGGCTCATTTGCACTTGTTTTTCTGGCGATTTGGAGCTCTGAGGAGGAGGAGGTCAATTCTGCGAAGCGAAGCGCTGCCAAATTTTTCTGCCACCATGAGTGCATGAACCGGATCGAGCGGCGGAGCCGAAGCGAGACCAGTAAGTGAACTCCCTCTTTATTAGTCTCTTGTATTACAGTTTTAAAACCGCAAGTTATTTTTCGCTTCTTTTTTGTATTTTGTTTTTCAAATGTAAAAATGAAAAAACCTTAGTGAAATGAATGTGTTTATTTGTTTTGGTATGGCTTCATTAAAATGTAGGTTGAAATCCTAGTGGAAACCATGTTTGTTTGTGTTCATTTTTTTGTAAACTAACGAAACCCTAGGCTAACAAAAATCGAAACTTAGCTGAAAAACGTAGGCTAACCCTAGTTAAACAAAGGTCAAAACTGAGTTTAAAAACTTATGGTAAAATTGAGCTTAAAAACTTAGTGTTAAACGTAGTTTTGTGGTAAAAACTTCGCTCAACCTTAGTCATTTTTGTTGTTCGTGTTTGATTTATCAATGTAAAGTTAAAAACCCTAGATTGACAAACTAAGTTTGTAATTTTTGATTTTTTTTGTTTTAATTTATCAATTTGAGAGTATAAAACCCTAGGTTGACAAATTAATTTTGTTATTTTTGATTTTTTTTGTTTTAATTTATCAATTTGAGAGTATAAAACCCTAGGTTGACAAATTAATTTTGTTTTTCTTTTATACTATTTGTAGATGTACACTTTTTTTCATGATTTTAATGTGTTTATTTTGTTTTCTTTTGCAGGTTGTGAAGAGCCGATATCGTGTGCCTACTATTTTTGCTGAAGCGGGGAGGCGCTAGTTGTGGCTAACTAGGAGTGGCTTGATGCCCTTGGGCTCAAGCAGGTGACTCGGTTGGAGCCAGTGATTGGGGATCGGGCCTACCTGACGGCCTGATCAACTTGTGGGATCCTCGGACTAATACTTTCCATCTCCCAACAGGGGAGATGACAGTCACTTTGGAGGATGTCTATCGGATTCTTTGGATTCCAATAGATGGACTGCCGATCAGGACGACATCATGGGATCAGTGGACAATAGTGTTGACACGCTGCTTCGGGCATGGGGAGGAGTTGGGGGTGGATGGTCTAGTGGAGAGGGCAGAGGTTGACTGTCAGATGGGTGGGATCTTAGTTCGATGGTGGCTGGAGAAGGGGGTGTTGGGAGTGAGGCACTCAGTACTCATGGGCCTCATTTCCAACATGCTGCTACCTGACTCATCAGGTGTGAGGTTCCCATGGAACCTACTGGATGTGGTCTGTCGATTGGTGGAGTGTTCGATGCATGAGCCTTTGATCATGAGATGGGGACAGACGCTACTGGCATAGCTCTATGGGGAGCTATACGAGGTCCACTGCCGAAGGTGAAAGGGGATCAGCTATAGCTATCTATTGTAGAGCTGGGCTTGGTAGCATATAGCGGTGGAGAGGCCAATGGGGTTACCATGGATGACTGAGGGAAGATGGTGGATAAGGATATAGGTTACGTGGCTCTATGGTGGTGGTCTGAGGAGCAGGGACAGAGTCGATGGTGGGTAGGTGTCGTAGGGCACTATGTCGATGCCTTCACTCGGCTTGCTCTAGGGGAGGTGTTCTGGAACCCCTATCGGGACTATCCAGCCTGGTCGAAGGCTAGAGAGTGGCTCATGGGTACTAGGGAGCGATGGCTGATTGGGCAAACAATAGTTTGGGGTGCACCAAGGGTTCCCTGGTGAGCCCATGGTCTATCGACACCAAGGGGACGAGAGGACTCTAGACCGACGATCATCGCACCATTGGGTGAGGATTCAGATGTGATGATTGACGTCCCAGACATGGATGACGTCGAGACTACCATAGAGTATGACCAATGGTGGATACTACGGTGATGGTAGGGAGAGGGGCCACTAGGAGTGCAGGAGGTAGCAGAAGTGAGGAGGGTGCCGAGGCACCAGGAGATGATTGGGGAGCTCCGCTAGAGGATGCGGACATGGTGGAGGTAGATGATGTGGGTGTGGATTATGGTGTTCAGATCAGCCGGAGATGCAGGATGTCATGGAGCAGTGGGAGCAGCAGGCTGTTGTTCTGGATTCACCTATGCACTGGAGTGGCAGGACATGGAGGTCGGGTTACGCACTGAGAATGCACGATTGGAGGGGCTACTATGGAGGCGAGATGAGGAGCTGGGGGATGCTCTACAAGAGAGAGATCTCTTATGCATGCAGCTAGTAGAGTGAGAAAATGCATGGGCTACGTACCATCGATAGGATGGGGATACCGATGCTGCATGGGAGAGGGATCTCCTACGGACGTAGTGTGCATACGTGATGTAGCTTTGTAACGTATCCATCATGGGAGGATGGACTTGGTGTGGATCGGATGGAGTTGGAGGGAGAGATCAGCCACCTCGATGGGTGGGTACCCTAGCTGGAGGTGGCTCGTCACCCGCATAAGAGGGGGAGATCTGAGCAATCACCATCATCTCGACGTAGGTGATTGGATAAGGGGGTGAGTAGGCATGATGCGGGGGCTAGCAGCAGCCACCCTGAGGGGTCCCATAGGACCCACACCATGGGGGTAGTTCCCGTCGCACCGATCCTACGTGATCATGGTGGCCGACGCCTTAGGCTTTGGGGATTTTTGATCTTTTGGATTTTGTTGCGGGGTCACAGGACCGGTTCATTGTAGCCTAGGGCATTTTTGATGATATATACAGATGACTTTATTTTGTTTATGCGCATGTGATGATTTGATTTTATGCACGATGATTGATGAATATGGATGTATGCATGTTAAGTTATATTGATGGATGCATATGTTTTGATGAAATGCAAATGTTTTTTTTTAATTTATATGATATGCAAATGGAATGGATGAATTGAATTTGTGATTTTTGGTGGTCGCACCATAGACTGTTTAGAACTTTATGGCTTTTTGTCCTAGGTGATTGCTGTGGTAAATGACTTTCTTTATGTATACATGTTTTTTTTGTATTTTCTGATGGCGATGCAAGGATGAAAGATATTAGTTGGTTTAAAATGTATTTTAAGGTTTTCTGAGACTCAGATGTTTTAACTATCTAGCCATGACTGTACTTTCATCTTACGAGACTTTTTAACAAGGTATGAATCGGACTTGTTTTTGACCAAGTTATTTCACATCCCTGTGTGTGCAATTGAGTTCATTTATGTGGTGTTTGTCAGGATACCGCTAGTGCCAGATAGGCTGTCAACCAAACCTGTATTGAGGATCACCTGATTAGCTCCACTAACTCCTTTGTTGTATTTAGTCGGATTAATCTGCGATGTTGTCATAGGAGACCATAAGCTAGCTCATCCACATGCAAACATTGATCTGCACACAAGTTACTGTGACAGATATATCGTCATGCGGGAGGTTTACCACCAGTGATCGATAGGCTATCCACCAAACCAGTACTGAGGTTTGCCTCATGACCTATCGGAATGCTGAGAGTTCCAGGGATTCAAGTTCGACTCCCTTCTTTTCTTCAATTGTATTGGGATACTTGCTCTTTTATAGTGATAAAAATCACTATTTATTTTTGTTTTTCTTTTGAGCAAGGGATTTGAATATGGAGTGATGAGAATCACTATTTTATGTGCTTTCTTGATGTATGCACTTTGGTTGTGATGTCAAAATTTTTGGAGTTTTGACGTTTGCAAATTTGTGATGTTTTGCAACTTTTGAGAACTTGGGATCCTTGGGGAATTGGGTAGGGAAGATGCTTGTCCTTTTGCCAACTCTCAGCATTCTTGGGGTCATTCGCATAGGGGGATGAGCAAGATAACCATTTCGCTTATGGTGATCTGGATTGCTTTGCAGGTTTCATATTTCATTCACACAACTTGGGAATTTTTATGTGTTTTAATTTGTGTTGGGATGCTACGTAACAAGGTGTGATCCAAGTAGAACTCTACCTTTGTAAAATCTGTCTGACTTTGTACAGTATGTGGCTAGAAAGCTAATGACGACTGAAAGACAAAAACTCTTGATACATTAGAAGACCACTGACTATGGTATGGTAAAAAGAAGTGAATGGTGTTTATTTTTGATGGACTATTTACAAAAGTGGAGAAATGTGGAACAAGATGGATTGGCGGAGTACTTACAGTCTATGGTGCCTTTGACCTGTATGACCACAAATATGCAATGTATGGATGTGATGCTTAATGCAGCTATATATATTTTTGTGTTTTTGATGGAATGATTTTTGTGAGTATGAAGATGAGATGCAAAAAGAGCTCTTTATTGTTGTGAGTATGCATGGAAATGAGATGCAAATTTTTGTTATTTTTGATGATTTTATTGTTTTTGAATTTTCTTATTTTTGACCAAGCGATTGTGGGAACCCTTGGAGCATTTTGGGTTGACCAAGTGATTACAGGAATCCTTGGAGCATTTTAGTTGACCAAGCGATTATGGGAATCCTTGGAGCATTTTGGGTTGACCAAGCGATTATGGGAATCCTTGGTTGGAGCTTTTGGTTGACCAAGCGATTATGGGAATCCTTGGAGCATTTTGGGATTGACCAAGCGATTATGGGAATCCTTGGAGCATTTTGGGATTGACCAAGCGATTATGGGAATCCTTGGCTTTGGGATTGACCAAATTATGGGAATCCTTGGAGCTTTTGGGATTGACCAAGAGATTATGGGAATCCTTGGAGCTTTTGGGCTATGGCTCTTCTAAACATGGAATGGCCACAAATGACTGATGTTCAAGGGTTCTAGTTCCTTGATTCCATCAAGAGAGGCTAGCCGGTATGTTCCAGGTCCTATTTTGCTATCAATTACATAGGGACCTAACCAGTTTGCCATGAACTTGTCCCTTAGATGGGACGACAAACTAGAATTCTATTGGTTCTCTTTCAAGACCAAGTCACCAACCTGAAAGTCCCTCAAATGAACTTTCATGTTGTATGCTTTCTTAAGTCGCTCTTGATAGATACGTAAATGCTCGAGAGCATTAACGCATCATTCATCAAGCAACGTAAGCTGGTCTAACCGGGCCTACCATGCAGTATCATCATCGATGAACTCTTGCATTGATATGCGTAGGGAAGGAATTTCCAACTCGAGAGGCATGACAGCCTCAGAGCCATACACGAGCAAAAATGGAGTTGCCCCAGTGGGCGTCCGAATGCTGGTGCGATAAGCCCATAGGGCAAGTGGGATCTGAATGTGCCAATCCTTATGACTATCTATGACTATCTTTTTGAGGATGGCAACTAGCATTTTGTTTGACGCCTCTGCTTGCCCATTTGCCTACGGATAATAAGGTGTCAAAAAACTATGCTGAATTTTGTACTTTGTGGTCAAAGCACGCACGTCTTTGTTCTTGAATGACGTCCCATTATCCAAAATTATCTTGGATGGAATACCAAAATGACATATGATGTTGTGCAAAATGAACTCCACAATACGGGGTCCTATCGTAGAGGTAAGCGGAACCGCTTCCACCCACTTGGTGAAATACTCTATGGCCGTTATGATAAACGTGTGATGACCTGACGACGTAGGGGAGATCTTTCCGATTAGATCTAGGCCCCACTATGAAAATGGCCAAGCCGATTGGATCGGCTGCAAGGCCTGGGAAGGTACGTGTGTCAAATTAGCATGGTGTTGACATTTCATGCACTTCCTTACATATGCGCAACAATCTCGCTCTAAATATGGCCAATAATAGCCCATGCGAAGAATGCGCTTTGCGATGGCCATACCACTGAAGTGGCCACCGCACGTACCATCGTGCGCTTGGGCGATTGCCCAAGTGGACTCCTGTTGGTCCAAGCAATGAAGGAGGATTCCTTCATAGCTACGACGGTACAAAATGTCTCCTAACAAGACATACTTTGCCACTTTCTGCTTGAATGCTCATTTTGTGGCATGCATCAATCCAAGCGGGAGATTACCTAACTTGAGGTAGTCCCTTATGGGTGAATACCAATCCTGCTGATCAGAAGCCTCGATGGTATGAACAACCAATCCCTCTTGAAGTTCATCCCTAGCAAAAGCTGAACGGGAAAGAACTTGCAAGAATAGCATTGTATTGCTATTAAGGGGAGTAGGGGAGAACAAGGACCCCCAGTTGGCATGATTCAGACGATCATGGATTCGAGAGAACCTATCCGAGGATGGTTCAATCTGGATCATGTGGATTCCTGGCGTCAAGTCAGAGCTTGCACGCTCCATCATGGATTGCGATAGTGTTTTGACTTGAATGGTGGTCATATCACCAGAAATGTCTTGCGGGATTAGTGACCCCAAGGAGGCCATAGTGTCCGCAAAATGATTCGATGACCGAGGGAGTGCCTCGATGTCGTACCATTCAAGCTTTGCCAAGAATTTGTCCACAAGGGCTTTGTAGGCCTGTAGAACTGGGCATTTGCATTGGAATACCCCTTTGACTTGGTTGACGATTAACAACGAATCACCAAAGATATTCAATCATTTAATGTTCATGGTGATTGTTGTCTGAAGACCTATGAGCAAGGCTTCGTACTCTGCATTGTTGTTGGTGCATGGGAAATTTAATTTAAATGACAGAGGCATTGGAGCGCCTTGCGGTGTGAAGAATACTATTCCCGTGCCACCACCTTGCTCACATTTAGAACCATCAAAAAATAGGGTTATGTCGGCCTGTGACTCAGGCTCATCGGAATCTGGTGATTCTGAGACATGGAAGACCCCATCATCGGGTAGTTCTATGACCAGAGGCTGATCGTCTTCGAGAGGAGCCTCTGCTAGTTGATCGGCTATGACCTGACCTTTTATGGATTTCTGTCCAATAAACTCTATGTCAAATTCCATCAACAACATGATCCATTTCGCCGTGCGACTACTATGATAAGTATGACTCATCATGTATCGCAATGGATTCTCCTTAGACACAACATACGTCTTGTTGCTCAACATGTAATGGCGTAGCTTTTTGGTAGCAAACACCACTGCCAAGCAGAGTTTCTCAACGTATGCATAGTTAAGTTCATAACTGACCAGGGTGCGGCTAAGATAGTAAGTAGCCTGTTCTTTGTGAAGTTCATTCTTTTGGGCTAGCATGGCGCCCAGTGCGACCTCAATAGCTGAGATGTATAAGTAGAATGACACTCCTGGTCTAGGTGGTGCCAATACTGGTGGCGAAGCCAAGTATTGTTTAATGTCATCGAAGGCTGACTGGCACTCGTCATCCCAGTGAAATGCTACCCCCTTATGCAATAATTTGTTCATGGGTCGGCACTTGTCAGATAGCTGTGCTATGAAGCGCTTGATCGACGTGACCTTTCCTTGTAGGCTTCTGAGCTGCTTGATGGTAGTTGGGGGAAGCATTTCAAGGATTGCCTTGACTTTGTTTGGGTCGACCTCGATGCCTCGCTTTGAGACTATGAAACCCAAGAGTTTTCTAGATGTGACGCCAAATACGCACTTCTTGGGATTCAGTCTGACTTTATGTTCCATGAGGTGATCGAGGATCTTGCTTAAGTCATCGAGATGATCTGGGCGCAAAAGAGATTTGGCCAACAAATCATCCATGTAGTCTTCCAAAGTTTTATGCATGTAATCATGGAAGATGTATGTCATGGCACGTTGGTAGGTGGCGCCAACATTTTTAAGGCCAAAAGGCATGACCTTATAACAAAATGTCCCCCAAGGCATTGTGAATGCCATTTTTAGCTGGTCCTCGAGATTGATACAAATCTGATTGTATCCCGAGAAACCATCCATGAGGGAAAGCATTTCATGACCCATTGTGGCATCTACCAATGCATCGATGCTTGGCAATGGGAAATCATCCTTAGGACTCGCTTTGTTTAGATCTCAAAAATTAGTGCATATGTGAATCCTCCCATCAGGATTTTTGATGGGCACCATGTTGGACAGCCATGGTGGGTAATCCATGCAGATGACAAACTGTGCATCCAACAACTTTTGTAATTCATCTTTGACCATCAAGGCCACTGTTGGATGCATCTTACATAGTTTTTGCTTAACTGGCTTGACTGTCGGATCAAGCGTTAGATTATGCATGACTAGCTACGGATCTAGTCCCGACATGTCTCTGTATGACCATGCAAAAACCTCCTTCTTCTCTTTGAGAAGGGCAATGTAGTCGGCTTGCTCTTCGAGGGATAAAATTACCCCTAGCTTGATGATCTATGGATTCATTGGATCTGAGTCGATGTCTACATCAGTCATCTCCTCGACCGACATGTGGGATCCATCCTCCAACTGGTGTGGAGTTGGGATCAAATGGATATCATTTGCTGAGTTAAGATCATCATTAGGAACCTCGGGTTCCTCTTCAGCATGGAAGATATCTTGAGTTGACCCAGGGGTAAAATGAAGCATTTCATCGAAAGGCCAGTACTCTGATGGGGATGGCGATGAATTGACGTGATCCCAGTCTATGGCATCTATGTCTAGATACAATGACTATGTCGGATCGGTCGGGTTGTGGATGGGGGTGGTTAAGTCAATGGAGATCATGTTGATGAAATGATTTTGGTCTCCATTACCATGGGTGTGATGACTCGAACATTCTAGATGTTCTCTATGCTCTGGATCTGGCTCTAGAGGTATTGGCATGAATGGATCGGCCCTATGTGCGGATAGGAAGATAGGGTCTACCCTCGACACTGATGTCACTATAGGGTCTCTGGGGGGAAGGTATGCTTCGTATGCCCAGAGTGGTGGATCCAACACTTGGTCCCACCACGCTGGGTCTACGTACCACTCATGCCCTGGCACTATGTTTAATTGTTCGAATATGTCATTAATCTCCAAGGGGTATGGTCACCGCATTTGCCGCATGTGATTAAGATATGCCATCTCAGTTTCATCTTCATAATCACTATCAGAGATCCAAAGGCCTTCGTTGGCTTCGACAACTACTTGTGGCATTAAAGGTTCGCCTTTCTCAAGCAAATTGATCTGGCCCCATTGGGGTTGTTTCGCTCTCTACGATGGGGCCTGATTTCCTTGGAGTGGCACTTGCTCGATTGGAGCATCTAAAGGGAACATTGTCAAGAGACTCTCTTGATAATCATCCATGGGGATCACCTGTGAGTGATTGCTATCTGATTCGAAGGGGTCCCATGGTGCCACCTCATATTCTGATTCATCCTCTGAGGACCCTTCTTGACATTGTCTAGACCCTCCTTGAAAATGAGCTCTCGAGCTTTCTCCTCTTTCGAGCGAAGGGAAGGGATTGCGAGGGTCAACAAGGTTGATTGCCGTTAATGGGAGATAATCCCTCAATGTATATGTCGTGTTAGGGTTGGCATATGGATCTGATGCCAATCCCCCCTTGTTGCCTATCCCTAGGCCTTGCATGTTCTCCACCAAGATGTCCAAGGGCAGGGGGTGGTTGAACCCTACTCCTGACTTGTCATATGGCATTTGGTATCTTGGTTGGCAAAGAACACGTACCCCTTGCTCATATCTGCCTAACCCATATCCATGCCAATTGCATTGGCCAAGGTATCTCAAAGCAAAGTTCGGGTTAGACAAGTAGTTGACATTTTTAGCAAAAGGCTCTTCATCTTCATCCTCTTGCGTGCATGGTGCAATGCCATGATCAAGGCCCCCATACACAAAGTTTGTCTGGTTTGGCGGGTAGCCTAGGGGAACAATAGTGCCGATGGGGAGGCGAGGTCTCCCCATGTCCTGCATGGACTCCAGTGTGGGTGTTGCTACAATATTCCACACCGAGATACTCCCCTAGGCCCGTATTGGCCATCTCAATGGTGATTGTTGGTGGTTGAGGGGAGGGAATGGAAGTTCTCCCTGAGTCCACTCCATGTCGGGTGAACTAGGAGCCTCGACTTCCATTCGGCTAGGCATCTCCTCAGTAGAGATAGTTGATACTGATGGCAGTGTCTCCTCCAGAGGTTGTGCCTCTTCCAGAGGTTTCTTCCCTTTGTCCTTCTGTTTGGCCCCCATCGGTGGCGTCGTTGGTGGAGGACCAGACGATGAAGATGGACCCGGTTGGGGTTTTGAAGAACTTGCTAATGGGGATGCCTATGGAATTGGACCCTGTTTAGATGGATTCAATTGGAAATCCAAATGCATTGATGGGAGGGTCGATTGCGGCATCAGTTGCACCGCATTACAATACTTGAAGGGTTCTAAGTCCGTCGGGACTACATGCACTTCCCCTTCAAATGTATACTTTAAGCATTGGTGAGCTATCGAAGGGACACACTTCATGTCCCTGATCCATGGCCGCCCCAACAAGATGTTGTAGGCCATCTCACCTTCCAAGATGTGGCACAATGTAGGTATAGTATTTTGTCCCACTTGGATGGGTAGGACTATTGTGCCAACTATCGAGCAAATTGCATCATTGAATGCTCGCAGTGTGTAGGTGGAAGTTGTGATGTGAGATGCGGGCAACTTCAGATGTTTTAGGGCCACGGTTGTGATGAGATTGTTGGATGAGCCAGTGTCTATCAACACCCTCTTATATGGGATCCCGTTGACCCACGCGATAACGTGCAAGGGTGGATCCGCCATGTCATCAGCCACTGATCTCAATTCATCTTCTCGAAATGTGATGACCGGCTCAGTGCATCATTTTACATGTCCCACGAAGTTGTTGAAAGAATTTGTCTCATGGGGCTGCAACTCGATGGCTTTCAATATCTCCATTAGAGCTTCTCGATGGGGTGTAGATTGTTGTATGAGCTCATATATGGAGAGCCTAGCCGAGGTGGTCCTCAAACTCTGAGTGAGTTTGGTCCGAAGTGTGGCCACTGGTCTAGGCGGAGGAGGTTGTGCAAGGTGTTGTTGTGGTTGTGTCATTGTTGGCACCTCACCTGTAGTTGCCGTGGGGGCGGCTACACTCGGATACCTCCTATTTCGAGTCACTATACTGATCATCCCTACATACCCCTGCATGGGGCAGTTCTGTGTGACCTCATTAACTTGTAGGGTTTTTGCCTATGGAGCATGAGCAGGCAAGGGGTCTTTAAAGACCTCCATTTGTTGATTGCTTGGTGCGACGGGATTATCCACCGCTAGTGTCTTGTTATCAATTAAGTCTTGCACCAAGCCCTTAAACTTCCAATAGGCATTTAGGTCATGTCCCTATCACCTATGGAACCTACAGTACAAGTCCTCCCTATACCCCTTAGGCTTGGGAGCATTGGGGTCTATGGTTTGAATCTCTGGCAGGTTGATCAAATTTGCCGCTAACAAGTGGTCAAACAGGGAGTCCCTGGACTCTGTGTAGGGTGTGTATTGTCACCTAGGGCGACGCTGTTGATTCTGCTCTTGCCTCTAATTTTCTCTGTCATAGTTGTTGGGAGGCACCACCTGATAATTAGCCTTTTGGGGCTGTGTTACTTGTGCAGGCTTAGGGACATTGATAGCAACTTGGTTGACCGCAACGGGTTTTTGTTGCGTGGTCCCGATTTTAGTGTTCTTAGTCCACTCTTTTTCTTAGGTTTGGCTATCTCGCCATCCTGTATCTTGATCTCTTCAATGATCCTGGCTTGCGCCAGAGCTTCTTCTAAGGTGGCATATTGCTGCAGCTGCAATAGCATAGAGATCGATCTCAAACAGCTCTTTGAGAACATTTGAGTGAGGTCGGACATAGGGGGAAGGTAGGGCAGCTTTGAAAGCAAAGTCCTCCATCGATTCCCATAGGCCGCCATGGTTTCCTCCTCATACTGCTTGAGGCTGGCTAAGTCACTTAGTGACGCCTTCTTCTTGGTGTTGAAGGTGAAGCGTTCGAGGAACGCATCCACTAACTGATCTAAGTTGTTAATGTTGTGCTTTGGTAACTGAGTAAACCAATCCGAAGCAGGGCCTACGAATGTGGTTATAAACATTCTTAATAACAAAGCATCATTGTCCTGAATGCCGAAGCATTGGCTCAAGAATCTCGTCACATGCTCTTGAGCATCCTCCTCACCTCTAAAGGTTGCCAACTGAGGTAGCTTAAAGTGTTCAGGGTAAGGGGGTGCTGGCACGGACGGATGCACAGGATGACTATGGAGTTGGCGTAAAGTGGGCTTTTGGGGCCCAAAAGTTTTGGTCTCCATAGACTCCAAATGCTCTAGCAATGCTTTATATGCATCTGAAGATTTAATCTCTTCCTCTTTAGTTTGCTCCCATTGTGGGTTGTGGGAGACTTGAGGCCTATAGAGGGGTGGCCGGATGGCAACCCCTCCGCCTTGGTAGGGCATTTTGGCCCGCTCTTCTTCTTGCTCATACTCCTCGTAAGCTTCCTGAGGAGTCTCTAGATGAGACCTATGACCCTGGGTGGGTCCCTGCGGAGGGTACCCATCGTTGTTCTAGGGAGTGGCCTCCCGCTCAGGTCTAGGAGGTCTCGGAGGCAGCACTTGGTAAGGTCACGGAGACCTATCTCGCACCAAGGGATTATGCCTCTCATATGGTTCCGCTCTTTGGGTGCGAGGGGTTGGAACCCTCTCAGGCATCGGGTTATGGAGCAGCTCATCTATTTGGCACCGAATGCGCTCTTTGCTAAGGTGATATAGATGCTCTAGCTACTGCTGGTCTTGCTCAAGCCGCGTGATCTACGCTTGGTGGGCGGCATGTCTGGCGATGGCCAAGTCAATTTGTTCCACCATCTTGAGCCTAGGAGGCCTGGATGCCTCTCCTATGCACTTACCTCGGTCACGATGATCCGAGATCTCAATAGGTCACTTCCCTCTATCGAGGTTGGTGGCATTTACCCGAGGCTCTGGCCTCAATAGGTGATCATGGTATATAGCGGGTGCGGAAGCGCATGGCTCCCATACTGTATATTGCTCTTGAGGAATGTAATGGTCTTCCTCATGCTCCCTTTCATATGTGTGAAAGGGGCAGGCAGAGTTGGCTCGCCCTACTTGAAGAGCCTTGCGCTCTGGGTTTTGTCTATTGGTTCTAATAGTGATGGGGGGCAAAGGAGGGATGCCATAATCATGTGGCCTCTCCTCATGGACACTATGCTGCTCTAGCGCTTCATCGCATGGTGGCCACTCATATCGAGCTTCTAAGGGAGCCTTCCTGTCTATGTTGAGTGCCACGTGTAAGGACTCCTCCCGAAAGGGGCTATGATGAATGGGCGTGTCCCTCAAAGGGGTGCCCCTATAGTTCCATTCTGACATGGAATGATGCGGACTCTCTTGTGGGTCAGGCCACCAAGGTGGTATGACCAAGTCCTTAGGGCTGTAGCGGAGGTGACTTGTGCCCCCTTGTACACTTTTCGCAGCTTCCGCCCTTGATTGGGCTTGGCTACGGGTGTACACCATGGTGGTGTTTTTCTACAAGCTATGTAGATTTTTATCTCTTTTTATGATTTTTATGCTACACTAAACAGAAAAGAGCACACACACACAAAGCAATGATTATCTCGTTTAAATATTGAAAGTGTGTCCTAGACCTGGTTTAGTGTGTTTTGGTTTTTGTTTTTTTTTTTTTTTTTTTGAAGGTTTTTGTAAAGAACATTTAAATGCAAAATGATGGCTCTTATGGCTCCCAAAAATGGTCGCCCCTTCGATATACCATTGCCAGGCCGATATACCAACCTCTCTATATACCCGCCCTTACGTGAGGGAAACTATAGGTACGTGAGAGCAGATGGTACGTGGAACGTAGGCGGTACGAAAGGGGAATCACCCTATTTATGACACCTACCATAGAAGACTTATCCTCATGCATTGGGAATCACCCCAACTACACTCGGTCAGCTTTCATCAGGATTTACGTCTAGCAATAGTAGCGATCGGGGTAATGGATGCAAAAATTCAAGCCAAGGTGGTGATGAAATCCACCGTTGGTCTTGATCAAGGGTTGGGGTTTTACGACCAGCTCCTTGGTGTTTAATTTGCCATGTGGTGTGTGGGGTTCTTTTTATTTTGCAAAAAGGAAACAAGCAAGCAGTAAAAGAAACTACTTTCCCTAAGCAAACAAGTAACCTAAAAATAGAAAAACTGAAAATAGAAAATGACAAGAAAAGTTTAGAATCCCTACCTCTTCTCTGCCCAAATCTTCTGGCTCTGAGTTTCTACCATGAAAATGCACAGAGAGCTATTCATCCCAGGATGAAATGAATAATAGAATAGAATTCATCACAGGGTGGGGCGCATCCCAATTCGTCCCTGGGTAAGACGAATTCCAGCTCTGTATTCCCGATGGAACGAACAACAGTCCCGTTAAAAATGATACCTCAAAAAAACAAGTTTGGATCAGATATTTGATATAAAAAATAGAGGACAAGGTCCCACCATGATCACCACTGAAAGCACGAGGATACGAAACAAAAATGGAAAGCCAAGTACGATGCAAACGGAACTAAACTCAACTAAATCGCTAGGAATTGAAAATGCATGAAAATGGGGAAAGCATGAACTAAATTGAAACCCTAAATGAAATAAGACAGCCCTTTATTTTATTGATATGTTTCAAAATTTAGTTACAATTCGCCTTCTCCCCTTTTAGGGGCGAGGAGCGTTAAGTATGCTTTCTTGGTTACATCCATGGATGCCCATCCTTCTTCCGCGTGCCCACATGTAAAATGGGTGGACCAAACATCACCATCACTTGTGTTTATGAGTCTTGATTCCTTTCTGCTCCTCCAATGTCCAGACCCTACGTTCAAAGGAACAAGAAATAGTCAATAGCACCTACGGATAAAACAAAGCATGCAATCCCCAAGCCTACGATAAGTGAATGAGAAAAATGAATTAAACTATGACTAAAATGAATCCAAATGCTCTAAAAATTTGATAGGGGCATCAAGACATCACCAAGAGGGCACTACAAAAATAACAGTCAGGAAATTCCTCACCGATTTGAATTCGCTCCGGGGAGGGACGAATTTACCTGCAACAAAATGCCGAAAAGGTACTGTCCCAAATGTCCTACCTAGGAAGCTCCAAAAGACCTACAAACTTGGGGTTAGCTAATTGGGGGTATTTTGGGAAGACCCAGATGGTCATATTTTCCCAATTTGGCCTCCATCAATGGGAATTTGATGATGCTACCTGCAGGTTAGTAAAAGCGAACGAAGATAGAAACATGATCGAAATTGTTCAAAACGAGACGAAATTTAAATGACAACCTATCTAAGCATCATAGAATTGAATGCAAAAATGAAAGAAATAAAATCTGCCATAGAATTCCCATCGCTCCGAAGAGGGGCGATTAGGACTGTAGCAGTGTGGGAGGGGGCGCCCATGGGGCAGGCCGCCCGTCGTTTGAGGCCTGATTTTGGCACCAATCCACTTGGGATGGGTCCAAAACCTCTTGTGGGGTATTGTCGGAAAATTTGGTGGGATATTGTGGCCAAATGTCGGGTTTTGGGCTCAAGATTCGTCCTTCCAATAGTCACCCAATGACCTCCTCTCTAAAAGAGATCACGGATGTGAAAGGCACGAATCAACTAAGGGCGTATGGGGAAGTAAAATGGCAGCACTTCATTGCTCAAAAAATGCTCCTTCTCTCCTTTTTTTGGGGTGAGGAAACTCACCAATTTATAGACCTGGAGGTCTCTTGAATTGGGCATGCAGAGGCGCCACTTGGCAATCATGCCTTCCCAGGAGGAAGGAGATTCCTCCCTGAATAGGGACTTCATGACTGCCCTTGTAATAGCCTCTAACGCTCGAAAATGCTCACCCACACTCCCATGCAATGAAGGAAGCGTTAAGTGGTGGATCTGAGCTGCCATTTGTCAAGATTTGACTTTTTGCCCATCAAACCTGCAATTCGCCCCACCCTGGAGCGAATTATGAATTCATCCCTGGGTGGGGCGAATCCCAGTTTGAATTCATCCCTGGGTGGAACGGATATTGAGAAAAGTGCCTGAAGGTGCCAAAATGATTTTTGACCTTCCAAAACTATTGTGAGAGTGGTTAGGACCACTGTTTGACCTCTGGGGGCTGCCCTTGGGGCTGTGTGTGTCAATGCGATCAGTGTTTGCAGTCACATAATCGGATTGGTGTTGTTTTGGTGTCTACAAACTTCCACGTGGACTACCTTGAACTTTTTATCCCTTACACATCATCAAATAGTCATGTGTCCTCAAATTTTGAGCCTGTATCACATCAACAACTTGGATTAGTTAGGTGTTTTCCTGTGTCCTACTTGAATTTTGAGTCTCTACCATATTAGCATGCAATACCTCAATCCACACACTACCTCAATGTTAGTTCTATCAAATCTATGAATCACATTGATGTCAGTATCGTCATATCTAATATCAGGGTTACCACCTCAGTTTTAGTGTTGTTCATTAGTCTTGTTAGGTCGATCTATCTTAGGGTTATGCATAAGGGGTTAGACTCAAAATGTACTTGTAAAAATGGTGAATCCTAATCGAAATCAAGTTGAATCATGTCAAATCCTAAGTAAATCAATTCAATCATCTTCACACCCAAAATTTGGGGTATTTGAAGCCCTAAAATGTAAATTTATCTTTGGTGCAAATTTTGACCTATTAAATGACCATATAGCTTCATACAAATACCACAATTAGATAATGCTTTAAAAGAGCTTTCTAATGAGTACGAATATGTTTATGTTTGGATATATATTGTGGCGAATTGACCCTAAGAAAAAACTGGTCCTAAATATTTTAGGCAAATGGGATGATGTCGAGGGTCCTCATATTTGCCTATTTTAAATTTTAAAAATCCTAATATTTGCAACTATGCATAACCCTAGAACTCTATCTAGATTTCAGTGCCACCAATCTATGTCCAGGTGTCTCGTCGATAGTGTCCTATATCAGCGTAGTAGTGTCCTGTCGATCTATCTAGGTTTCAGTATTGCTAGTCTACATCTGGATGTCTCATCAGTAGTATCCCATCTCAATGTAGTAGTGTCTCATCTTAGTGTAGGGACCTCACTGTCTGTGCCAATGTTAGTGAGGGTTTTTTTTCCCACATCAATGCACGAACCTCACTAGTTGTGTTGGCATCAGCAACCTATAGGTTATTAGATCTGATAGTCTGCAAGTCAACAAAGTGATAGTGTTGACATAGATATTAGGAATTAATCAAAATAAAATTATATTAAAAAAATTAAATGAAACAAAATTCCAAGCCTTTCGACTATGCCTTACAAATTGTGCCTATCCAGGGGATCTCGTTCCTCAGGATTTGTGCCCCTTGGTCTAGATAGAATGAGAATAACTCTTGTCTTATCCATAGATTCTCAAAATAGTTTTGCTTTCCCAAGTGAGTCCTTGTAGCTCTGATGCCAATGTTAGAGAATGCACATAGAAAATAAGCATGAACCATTAGAACTTAGTATTGATAGTTGTAGTGTTTAAATAACAATAGGCATAGGCTATGAATAGCCTAATAGGTAGTCCCCCCTTAAAGGTAGCTACCAACTAGGATTAAGTGCTAACAACTAACAATATATTAATCACTAACAATATGATTAATATCTCACGTCTAAACAATAGCGTGTGATAACCATAAGATATTCGACATGAATATCTTCATGGTTAAGTAGATAGATAAAGTAATTAATCTAACCTACTAGGGTAATAATGTAATAACCTAATGGTAAAAAAGTAAATACTACTTTTTACCCTAAAAAAATAACATAAATAATATAAAGTGGAAACCACCATATGTGGAGTCGGTTAAGTTGAATTTTTATGGAGCATCTAAAGGAAATCGAGGACCAGTAGGAGGAGGATGAATAATTAGAAATAATAGAGGATAAATTTTGTCTCATTATGATTTCAATAGTGGATTTAAGACAAATAATGAAGCTAAATATTGGGCAGCTTTAGAAGGGTTAAAAATATGTAAACAAATGAAATGGAATAGAGTATGGGTGAAAGGTTATTCTCTTATAGTAATAAATGCAATTTTGAGGAATGCAAAGGCTCCATGGAACATACCAAAGATAATTATGGAAATTCAAGATCTTGCTAAAGAGTTTGAAGAAATTAGGTTTACACATATATTAAGGTAAGGAAACAAATGTGCAGATAAGCTAGCCAATAGAGGGATTTTTATTGAGGATCATGAAGTTAAATTCTCCTTTCCATGGTTAGAGGAAGTAGAAAATTTAATTCAAGCTGACAAAAAATGATGATTTCCCAAATCAATTAATGATTAAAATTTATTTTAATGTTTTCCATTGGTAATATCTATTTTATTTTGTAACAATAATGTGTTTCCATTTAGACTATTTATTATAATTTTTGTGGTTGCACTTGTGTTTCAGGAAGGAAACTAACAATCCAAATTTGGTAAAGTGGACTACGATAGTGTGATGTTTTGGAAATATTACTCTACTAAGATGCAAGGTGTAGATAGTAGATGTGAATTTTTGGCATTGTGAAGGTTGCTATAGGATAATTTCAAGAAATATGCTAAATTCTAGAGTAATTTTATTCATACAGAGATTTGAAAATATCCAAAAAATGAAAATCAAGAATTTAGATATTTTATGTAAAATGATGTATGTTTCTAGCTATAGCATCTCAATTGAGATGAGAAGGATATCTATTTATAAACTCTAAAGATCTAAATAAGAGAGATATAATTTTTCAAGGGTGGAGGACCTGAGTACAACCCCTTATTATCAAGCAAAAAAAATATTCCCAAGATCCATAATTAATACCTACCTTGACCAATCATAACAATGCATTATTGGAAACTTTTATCATTATGGAAATAGACAAAGAGTTAACTTTCAAAGATTATGTTGAATGCACAAATTGGTAAGGAGTTGAATTGAGGGGTAAGAGAGAGATATCTAAGGAATAATCAGTTAATAAGCATATAAATACTAGGAAAGGTACAACATTCCTAAGAAGATGAAGATCACTTTTACACTTGAAATAGAAGGAGTATATCATAGTGCAACAAAAAAATAAAAGAATAAAAATATACAAAAAAGGAAGAAATAAGTGAACCGTAGAAATGAATTTAAGGGATATTAAACAATAGATATTGGAGGGTAGATATAGGAAAGGGACTAGTAATAACAAATTGGAATAGAGAAGCAACATGTAAATCCATTGAAAAAAAAGTTACAAAATAAAAGATCCACTACAAAAGGAGGCTAAAATGTGAATAAAATATCCTTCTTTTGAGTGAAGGATTAATAATAGACCCAAAAAATCCCTAAATTTTACCACAATAAAGGAGTGTTCCTTTATCAAATTCAATGTCACAAAAGAGATAAAAAGAATACCAGATAAAGGTAGCATGTTGGAAAAATTAGTGCTACCTAGATAACATGACCTACTATAGAAAGCTCTAAAGGAGGAAGAGCACATCTTATGTATAATATGCTCTAAAACTAATAAATTTAAAATTATCCCTATTCTATGTGACACTCACGATTGAAATTATATTATTAGAAGTGGCACAGTGGATTTATGTGCAACAATCATATTTATACCCAAAGTTGATTATGAAGAGATGGGTCTTCATTACACTATGATGACTAAGCACACAATCCAAATGGATGGGAAAAGGATCAATATAGTGGGGGTTATCAAATATATGATTATGACTATAGCCAAATATCTAGAGTTTATAATCAGACAATAATTTAAAGTTGTGGATCTATCCTGCACTTTAGGATGCTATTAACTAGAGAATGGATGTATAAGTTGTCAAGGGATGGTTATGAAGAAATGGACTATACTCATATGAATATTCCCAACTATGGAAAAACAATTAGGACTGATTATGAACTACCTATTATGCAAGCTCGAAGATAAAATATCAATGAATTAGAATGAGATTTCAAAATTTGTTAAAGATGTTTAATATAAAAAATATGACAAGGATCCATAAGTAGATATGATAATTAACATATTACATGATGATGAAGAACAAAAGTGGAGTATGAAGAAACTAATTTGGGACACTACCTAGTCAAGAAGAATCCTTTGAATATCCTTGTCATTACAAGTCAATGAGCTAAAAAAGATATGTATTATGTACTTCAATGATGCCAAAAACTAGAATGGAGTATGTATTGGGGATCATTTTAGTGATACACAAGGAGCACAAATTTACTATGCTTGCATGTTATTATTCAACTATACAAATATTATGACCAAATACGAAGCACTCTATATTCGGTTAAGGAAAGCAGATAAATGGGGATCAAACACATAAGAATATATGGAAACTCCAAATTAATTATGAATCAAGTCAATTCTATTTAGAAATATTGAGCATATTAATTTGTCATTGATGTCAAAGAACTGATGTCAATAATTGTCATTGATGTCAAAGGTTTGATGTCAAAATGTTGCATTGTATTCAAGGCAAAAATATTCTTTAAGATTGATGAGTTTACAAGGTTGGACAATGTAAAGCAAGGAAAACATGTTTAAGGACTATAATATTTAAATGTTATATTTAAATATAAAAAAGAGAGTTTATAAAGGTTTAAGAGGATTGAGGACAAAGGTTTAAAAGAGAAGATTCAAGGATTAAAACATATGGAAAAGAGTTTAAAGTGCATGGGAAAAAATGATTTACAATTTAAAATAAAAATAAGGTTGAAAAAGGTTTATTTTGCAAATATAAAAGGTTTAAAAAACAATATTATAATATTTTTAATATTATAATATAAAGTTTACTTTGGTACCAACGTCTAGAAAGAAAAATGAAATTCAAAATTATAATGCATTTCCTAAAGCACCGATGTCATGGATAGAAGTAAAAATCCATATAAATATGGATTGAAATTATTCTTTTGACTATGCTTTTTTATTATTGCTAAAATCAAATTCTCCCTCATGTGAAATTGTGAGTTACAAGTGACAAGGGAAGAAGATAAAAATCTAAAATGCAGAAATTAGAGAATTTAAGGATACTACTCTTGCGTGGTTTTGATTATTGCTAAAATCAAATTCTCCCTCATGCAAAATCATGAGTTACAAGTGACAAGGGAAGAAGATGAAAATCTAAAAGGTAGAAATTGGAGAATTTAAGGATATTACTCTTGTGTGGTTGTTTGCAGTAGGATGACTAGCCCAAGCAACAACCTAGCTTAAACTAGGGCATTGGCAAACAGGAGGTCTCAGGGTCAATTTGTAGAAACAACGTTTTGCATTTTGATTGGGTAGGAGGGAAAAGCTTAACAAGTTCTTTGTGTGTTGTTGCACTCATTTGAACATATAGCCCAAATAGAAGCCTAGCCTATGCTAGGGCATGGGCAATAAGGGTATCTCAGGGTCGATTTGCAATGGCAGTTTTTTTTATCTTGCATTTGGATAAAATAAAAGGTTTTAGAATATTTTTTGTGCACCCTTGGTTCCAGCAAGTGGGCCAGCCCAGTTGGTAGTCTAGCTTGTGCTAGAGTGTGGGCTATGTGAGATCATGTGTTCGAATTTCTTCAATGTCAAAATTTGGTAAGGGCAAATAAATTTTTGTTTAAATTAAATTAATATTAGGGAGGCATAAGGTTTTTGTGTGGTTTTATTATGAATTATTATTTCTAGGAAGTATAAGGGCAGAGAGTATATTATCATACATTTTTTGAAAAAGGAAATTAAGGGAATATTGTTGTGTTTTTCAAAGTATTATTTTGATATGCAATAGAAGGGAGAAATAAGGTGTAAGTGTGATTTTTGATCATATTGTATTTGGCACATTAGAAAGGAGACATAAGGTGTATTGTGGTCTTTTTGTTGATTGTATTCTTGCTTGATATTTTGAGGGTTTTGGTTCATTATTAAGGGCTTTATCTTGTGAAACCAAAAAGGAGTTATAGAGCATTAATTTCAGGCATTATTGTGCACATATTTTGAGAAGGATTTTCAATGTTAAGAAAGGAGATTTGCTAACCTATTTTTGAAATGGCAAAAGAATGAAAAATTATTTTGAGATAGGTTTTTGAAGAAACATCATCATCAAGGCAGTATTAGAGGTATGGTTTTTTTCATTCCTTTCTAAAGTGTGATGTTTGTTTAAAGTAAATATTTATGATATCATATGGTGGAGGTATAAGGATTGATTTGATGAGCATTAGTGATTGATTGAAGTTGAGAGCATTTGTGCATTGCTTTGATTAGTATTGGAAAAATATGTTCTAGGGTTTGATAACAAAGTGTGCATCATTTTTGAATGAAATTGGAAACATATGTGCTAGGTTTTAATAATAAAGTTGTGCATTATTGTTGGATGAATTTGAAAATATACTAGCAAGGGTTGAAATAAAACTTGCGCATTGTTTTTTAGTGACATTGGGAATGAAAGTGCAAGAGTTATAGATTTGTTTTGTGAAACAAATTTGTGTATTATTATGATTGATATTGAGAGAAAAATTGCAAGGGCTATAGACCAGTTTTGTGAAGCAAACTTGTGCATTGGTTTTATTAGTTTTGAGAGTACATAAGAAGGTCAATTATCAAGTGCTAGACTAGAGCTATCTTGTGGATGCAATTAAATGTAAGACATGTGAAAGAAATAGACTTAATGGATATGAGAAGAACATATTGATTGTTTATAATGCATATCATTCTCTATATGTTCATGAAGAAAAGGAATTATGGGTAAAATATGTCTAAATTACTTTAGTCAAAGAAAACACTTTTGGGAAAGATATACGAAATTGATTGTATGAAATAATTGGCAATTTTTGACCAGTTTCGGTGAGAAGCATTGTGGTAGGTTTGAGAAGTTTTATTTGAGGTATATTTAAGTAGGTTTGAGTAGTGATAGTGAGAAGATTCTAGAAAGCCTTGTGAGAAGGCTTGGAGCATGTTTGAGCAAGTTTTGTGAGCTGGATTGAGCATGCTTTATAAGCATGTTTGAGCATGATTTGAGTAGGCTTTAATATTTGGATTGAGTAGGCCTTATAAGTATATTAGAGCAAGTTTTTATGAGTATATTTGAGTAATCCTTATATGTAGGCTTGGATTAAATTTGAGTAGAGTTGAGAGCAGGTTTTGGTGAGCATATTTGAGCAAGTCTTGTGTGTAGACTTGGAGCAGATATGAGCATAATTGAGAGTAGGTTTTGGAGTAGAATTGAGAAATCCTTGTGTAAAGGCTTGAAGAAAAGTATAGTAGAGGGGATTGAGGTATCCTTTGGATAGAGGTACATGAACTAGAGCAGAGGGATTGAGTTCTCCTATGGATAGACAACCATGAACTTGAGAAAATGGGATTGGTGTCTCCTATGGATAGAGGTCCACAAACTTCTGCATAGGGGATTGGTGTCTCCTTTAGGTTGGTGCCCATAAAAATTGTAATAAGGAATTGGTTTCAAAGATATTTATTGAGAAAATTTATAATAAATATCTTCTCTGTGGATGTAGCCCACATTGGGTGAACCACATTAAATTTGTGTCTCTCATGTGTGTGATGAATTGTACATTATTTTATTATTAAAATTTATGATATTGGATAATATTGCTTTAGAAAAAAAAGTAACATTTTTATCTTATACTGTTCAACCCCCCTCTCAGTATAAGCTTGTGTTCTTTAAATTCCTAGTGTATCATGAAGAACAAGCACCTAATATCTTATAAGCATTAAGTTTGTAATTTGTTCAAAAAAATTAATTTATATGAGATCAAAGTGATACTAAAGATTTGAAATTTAAGGTAAATGAATTTTTAGGAATGGAAGCCTAATTTGACCTTGCAAATGATATGTGGGATAAATAAAAAAGTTCGAGTTTGTTTTCAAGCTAGCAATTCCTAATAATTCTGACCATTGAAAAATATGTAATAATGATGACCAAATAATATAAAGTTTGATTAAATAGTAAAGTTTGATTAAATAGGCCTAATATACCAAATAAAATAATGAATATGGTTATGACATCAAATATGGAGTCATACAACTAAAATTAAACCAACTTCCCAAAATCCTAATCACACTAGAAAACCAATTTAACTTGGATGATATTACAAGGGAGAGCATCCTTACCATAAAACCTTCTTCCTATCACCTAGTTGAGGTAGCTAAAGGGAAGAGTCTTCTATTTGGGATAGATTGTAATATAGAAGAAAATGATATTTTCATAGAGATTTATGATAATTACAGAGAAATTATTACTTGGTCATATGAAGATCTTAAATTCTATGTCCACAATATCATAGAGTTTACAAACAAGTTAGTTCCTGACTCTAAGTCCTTCAAATAGAAATAGAGACCCATGAATTCAAATATAGAATCCATAATAAAGGAGTTACTAAATCTATTGCAATATTAGGTTATATTCGTAATTAAACACTACATCAACTCCAATCTACTCCCAGTATATGAGAAAAATGGGGATATAAGCTTATGTATCAACTTTAATAACTTTAATAGGTTAGATTTGAAATACCACTATTCATGTCTTGCCATTAATAAAATATTACGAAAGGTAGCAAGGTCATAGATGTTGCCACTCCTAGATGACTTCTCCAAATATAATCAAATTTAGATTAAAGATGAAGATCAATATGAGACAACTTTCAGCACCAAGTGGGAAACTTTTCCTATGAGCACTTAGTTTAATAAATGTAGGGGAAAATTTCCCAGGAGCAATGGACAAAACTTATGCTAGACTTGTAGGTGACACTATCCTCATCTACCTTGTTGATTTGATAATATTATCCAAGGTTAGAGGTAAGCATATCAACCATATAGAGTCAAATATTCTAGAAGTGTAGGAATTTATTTTCATTGAGCCCTAAGAAGTCTATTTTTATGGCTAATAAAGTCAAATTTATATGACATGTGGTACCGAAAGAGGGTTTAGCCTTAGACCCCACCAAATAAAATCCATCCAAGTGAAGACATGTTAATTCTACAAGGTCATGTTTACTAGTTAGGCTCTAAATTAATTATTCTGAGGCTTTAATAAGACCTCATTAGAATAGGTTAAATTTAATGTGTAATGCCATTTCATGTTCATTTGAATTTCATGTAATATGTATTTGGGAACCCTAACCCTAATCTCATTTTTCTCAATATATAATTCCATAACACAAAGGGAGAGATGTAATTTTTCATTATCTGCATTGTCATAAATGTTATCCTAATTTTTTTGTGCTTCATGTGGTTGAGCTTCGAAACATAGCATTGATCCTTGCTATAAGTGATATCAGAGCTTGAATTATTGTCCCTTCCATAACCAATATTGGAGAATAATTGCATTCCCCTCCTCTCCTCCACAAATTTATATTTTTAGTTGAAGGAGAGAATGAAGATGTTGCATGAGGTTTCATAAAACCTCCATAGATTTTATTTTTATTGTAGAATTATCTTGTATCTTTATTGATAGGTATCCAAAATATAAATTTGATCAAGTTTAACAACCTCTGACCATGTTCATTTTTTACACATCCATACAACATCTAAAATCTAGATCTAACCGAGTTTAACGGTCTCTATGTAAACTAATGTGTTCATTTTTACACAGCCATACAATATCTAAAATTCAAATCTAACTGATTTTGGTCACCTCTGTGTAAACTAATCCTTTTTTTTTTTTTTTACACAACCATACAATATCCAATCTGATGAATTTTGGTGGCCTCTATGTAAAATGATCATGTTTATTTTTTTTACACAACCATATAGTATCCATTCTAATAGATTTTGACAACCTTTGTGTAAATTGACCATATTTTTTTTACACAACCATATAGTCAAATTGACCTCTATGTAAACTGATCATGTTTTTTTACAGCACAAAAAACTTCTAGCCTCTCCATTATACTTGTATAAGTATCTTACAAAATTTTCCACATTGCTTTTGGTTAACTTATAGGCCTAATTTGTAAAAGTGATTTCACTTGGATGGTGAGCAATGTCTAGTGGATCACTCCTAACATACATACTACCACATTAACACTATAGTAGTACTCCATTTGCACTCCAAGTCTATTTTTAGTTTTCATTTGATTTTTTTCATTGTAAATCAATTCACATCTTTGCATCATCCCTAAAATGAATGCATTTGATGACTCATTCCATAGCCTAGCCTCGTGATAAGGTGTCAATTCATTGGTGGTGGGAAATCTACATTAAATACCCTATGATTCAAATTTGGATTGGACTTAACGAGAATACATAGTGAAGGGGGTTGGCCATACCCATGAACCTTTGTAAAGGGATCATCCTTTCACCTATGCTTGAAAAACTAAAAACTCTTAATCAATATTAAAATTAATCTAGTCTAATATCCATCATAGTTGTGGAATATAGTACATACTTCTCTTCAGAGAGTATATCGTTGACCATAGTAAAATAGATGAGGACTAGTAGGACTTGGGGTCCATCATGCCTTGGATTTCATCATTGAACATATATATGTGGGCATATAGTGAAGGCCTTAATTTGAGACAAGATCATTATAGCTCTTCAAATTTTAGAACCTCACCTACTTGTAGTCATAAAATTGAGGTTACTAATTTTGCACATCCCACACTTTGGTTTTAAGTTGTGTAATCTAGTGTTGCATATATTAGCCTACACATTTATCTATTGGAGATGTTTGATTCTAAATTCATCTACAATATTTTAGTTTTTGCTACACATCATTTTTTTTAGTACATCAAATTTAGCCACATCATCATCATGTTACATCAGGACTCATAACCACTTGTACAAAATCATAATTTGTAAAAGAGATTCCACTTGGATGGTAAGCAAGTTCTAGTGGATCTCATTAATTCATTATCATTACTTGGATCATTATTTACTGGCACATTTTGCCTGAGTCATCTATTCCTTGTTCACATATTGACACACCTCTTTTAGGTATTTATAGTGTCATTGGTCACAATAAATTCCAACTTCAAATAAACTGTTGTATGTACCCTCAAAGGAAAGGATAATTGTGATCAATGGTTCACAAGCAATAGGACAACTAAAATTTTTGAGAACCTATGGCACAAATATCTAGACGTAAATCGCACACCACCCACAGATTCTACTACCTTGGTAAAATGGCAGATATATGATGATCGAATTCATGTCGGCATTATACTTGTCATAGAATATCACCTTCATAATTTTATTGATGAAGCCAAGCATGACATAGCATGGCCAGTTCTTAAAGTCTTAAAGAAAAACTTTGACACCACATCTAACCTGGAATTTTTTTATATTATCCTTAAGATGAATCAAATAAATATGCAAAAAGAATACTCCACCATAAAACTCCTTCAACCTATTAAACAATTCATTGATAAAGACTTCAAAAATTATTGTATCACATGGGATTTCCTCATTCAGTTATGTCTTCACATTTCAGACTACAAGAACTTGCTTGTCAGTTTATCAACTAGTGGAACCTTAAAAATTCTTAACATTGAAGCCTTAGTAGAAAATTTCATTGAACTTGACAAAACCTTTAACACAAACTTCACAAATCCTATCAGCCTTTCAAGTGGATGAAGATGTAAATTTTTCAAATATTTAAGGTAAAAAACCAATGGCTAAAGTTATCATCAAAGGCAAATGCAAAGGACAAGGACAAGGTTTTGACAATGGTCAACATGAACACTCATGAAATCAAAATAGTCAAGGAAAACCTAGTTAAGGAAAAGTAAAACAACCTAGTACCTCTCAAGGAACTGGAAACTTAAATGTTGTGTGCAAACATTGTGATAAAAAATACACTATGCCATTGATTTTCAAACTACCACATACAATATCAAGCTATTTCAAAATCATATTGTGTATAATGTAAATGAATATGAATTTGATCTATATTTCTTCTAAAGTGTACAATTTTTGCATGACCATATCAGTAACACATGGGCACCTATATCACCATCTATTTACCATCACAAAATATTCATTGAGGCACATTCAATATATGTTTGCTATGACGTTTCTCATCCCACATCACAACCCATTGGAGTTGCCCACAGCATAGCCTCCACCAATAGATCATGGATCATTGATACTAGAGCCACCAATATATGACTTTAAATAAGGACTTATTTAAAGAATTCAAATCATAATTACTTGGTGTAGTTCACATGGCTGACAAATCCTCTCAACCATTTAAGGAGCTAGAACTGTTTGATTGAAAAATCTTGGATTACCTAATTTTTGGCTACTTGATGTTCTCTACATCCCTAATCTAAAGAAAAATCTATTATCACTATATACACTCGTCTATTATGGATTTGATCTGATTGTCACTACCAAAGATAAAACTCTTTAAGTCATTCATCCACTCTCCAAAAAAGTGGTCATGATCGATTATTTATATGGAAAACTCATCTGAATTGTTGGAAATCCTACTTCTAAATTTCACATTGTCAAAGTTGACATGGCACTTAGTGCCACCCTAAATCCCAAGAAACATTTTTTTGATGCATTATGACTTGATCACATGGGTCATGTCAAACTTGACTGATTTAAATATATGGAGTCCACCATTAGGGGACTACCACACTTCTCTTTAAAATACATCAAATGTGAAGCATGCATCATTGCCAAATCGTCTCGACAATATTTTCCTAAGATTCAATGGAAGTCCATAAAAAAATAGAGCTAGTTCACTCATTTATTTGTGGGCCAATACCTATTCCCTCATTAAAAGGCCAAAGGTATTACTTCACCTTCATTGATGACTTCACAAGGATCAATGTTATTTGCTGCCATATATTTGGGTCAAATACACCTGGAATGCCATGCATGTACTCAACACAATATGTCCCTAAAAAATTGATCCATAACTTCATGAAAAATGGATTGGACACCATCCCATTATCAGCCACTTCAGAATATTTGGCTCCATCTATTATGATGCTATTATTATAAGCACAAAAATAAAGGTGAAGCTCAATTTATTAAAAGCATATTTGTTGGATACCCTATGGATAATAAGGGATACAAGGTATTCATTCCTTCACATATAAAATTTATTGTGACACATGGTGTTGTTTCTACAAAAATTGGAGAATAATTGGCTACATTGGATACTAGTGGATACAATATTTAGCCTAGATCAAAATATTCTAACATATATGATTTTCAGATTATAGCCTTTGGTGGGGGACATTACAAAGTTACTAAAAAATTTAGAATCTAAAAATCAACCCACAATTCCATAGGAACCAAACTATAATACTAAGAAAATATTTGTATCTTGTGCACCTTCTGCCCCTTCACACAGTAATGCTAATTCTAATAAAAGTATTGTTTCACATCCATTTTCATTAGTATCCTTTGTGAGAAAATATGCTTATTAGATTTATAATCAGTAGAAATTACAATGCTTTTATAGCACTCCAATAAGTTTGAAATCTCTACTATTATTGAGATCTTAATTGCTCCTATTATGTTTAGAAACATGCTAAACAATTCCATATATGCTCTCACAACAAAACTGATTTCCTCTCAAATAGTAATGTTGGTGCAACTATATTTAAATTAATTTTAAATATTTATGACCTATATACTTTAGGGAATATACTCTAAAGTATGCTCTAGAGTCCAACATTCTCCTCATTAAAGTTGAGAGAACTGACTAGACAGTCTCTCAAATTTATATACTGAGCTTTCACAATGCCTTTGGTGAATATGTCTGCCATGTTGTCCACCTTGTTGCAATGTTGTAGCTCAATAACCTATTTCTCCACCATGTCTCTAATGAAGTGATACTTTGTTTCAAAGTGATTTGACCTGCTATGGTGGATAGGATTATGTGCCAATTGGATGGAACTCATATTGTCACAATACAATCTTGTAGGACCACTTTGTTTCTCTCTGATTTCTTCAAGAACTTTTCTCAACCATAAATCTTGGGTACTAGCATTTTTTATGGCCATGTACTCAGCTTCAGTAGATTATAATGCTACAAATGTTTATGTTTTGGAACTCCAAGTAATTAGTCATGACCCAAGACTAAGACAATTCCCTGAAGTAGATTTTCTATCATCTACATTGCTGCCCCAATCATTATCACTAAAGCCAACTAATTTTACAGAATTACATTTGTGGTAGTGTATTCCAAAATCTAATGTACCCTTTACATATCTCAAAATTCTTGTAGTTGCTTTTAGATGAATTTTAGATGAATCAACCATATACCTTGAAACAAGAGATCACAACATATTGAATATCGGGCCTTGTGTTGGTGAGGAACATTAGACTCCCAATCATGCTCCTGTAAGTGGTCATTTCAACTTTTGGTGATCCATAATCTTTGCTTAATTGGATCCCATGACACGTTGGAGTTGCAATAGGCTTGCATTGCTCCATAGAAAATTTCTTGATCATATCTTGAGCATATTTGTGTTGACATATGAAGACCCCTTTATTTGTTTGATGCACCTCCATGCCTAGTAAGTAATGCATTAAACCTAGATCTTTCATTTCAAATTATTTCATCATGGAGTGTTTGAACTCCTCATCCATATTAGAACTACTACCCATGAATATTAGATCATCCACATATAAGAATACAATGAGAATATATTTATCTTGTTTCATGTAGTAGAGGGTAGGTTCACTTTTTCTCCTAGTGAATCCATAGCTTTGAAAGTAGCCATCAATGCATGAGTACCATGCTCTTGGTGCTTTCTTGAGTCCATACAATGATTTCTTTAGTTTGTAGACAAGGTACTCCTTACATTGTTCTTAAAATCCTTGAGGTTGTTTCACAAAAACCTCTTCATTCAAGTACCCATTGAGAAAGGCACTCTTTCCATCCATGTGGTGAATTTTCCACCCTTTGTGGGCAGCCAAAGAAAGTACTGATCTGATTGTCTCCTGTCTAGCAATAGGATAAAATGTCTCCTCATAGTCAATCTCATACTTCTGAGTGACCCCTTTTGCTACAAGTATTTCCTTGTATCTTTCAATTCTTCCATTAGCATTGAAATTGGTCTTGTAGACCCATTTTCATCCAATACATTTCTTGCCCTTAGGAAGCTCCACTAGATCCCAAGTATCATTTTTTTTTATAGAGGTCATTTCCTCTTTCATGGCTTGTTTCCATACATCATGAGCACTTGATTTTTTATAACTAATGTCTCTAGCTCTACACTAGTCATTAAAGCATAATTGACTACATCTCCCTTAGGCTATTGGGAGTCATCATCACCATACATATGCAGATTTTCAAGTATTTTCAAAACTGCATTCATTTCATTAGCTTGACTTCTAGTGTATCTATTCTAGAAATTCTTATCCAACATTTGAAAATATGGATGGTTTTGAAGCGTTATTTTACCTCTTGATGGAGAATCAATATCCATTGGTGAAAAACTTACTAGTATTTTTGGAGAAGGACTTGTAGAATCATATGTTGTACTTGAAGTAGTACTCATACATGGTATTGGAAGCCTTACTTTGCTATTTTTGGGCTGCACTTGCTACACTTGCTGCACTTGTGAGAAACTTGCATCATGAGATCCATCATCAACAAAAAGTTTTTGATGACCCCATTCTCCCCCTTCATCAAAAATTACATCCCTAGAGAGTATAATTTTATGTGTTTTGGGATTGTAGAGCCTATATACTTTGGAAGACTCACAATATCCAACAAAAATACATGCTTGAATTTTGGTTTCAAGTTGCTTTCTTTGCTCATTAGGAATTTGGGCATATGCAAGACAACCAAAAACCTTAAAGTTTTTTACATTTGGATTTTTGCCATACCATCCTTAATAAGGAGTAATCCCATATAAACTAGAATTAGGACTCCTATTCAAAATATAAACACTAGTTCTAATAGCATCAACCCAATACATGTTACTTAGATGCTTAGTTTGCAACATTGATCTAGCCATTTCTACTATAGTGTGGTTCTTTATTTCAGCCACACCTTTTTTTGTGGGGTGTAGGTAGTTGTGAATTGACTTTTTATTCCACAATATATACAAAATTTTAGAAATGCATTTGAAGAATAATCTCCTCCTCTATCATTCCTGAGACTTTTTACAACAAACTCACTTTGATTCTCTACATTATTTTTGAAATCTATGAAACAATAAAAAACTTCATCTTTAGTTTTCAAAAAATAAAGCCAACACATCTTAGAGAAATCATAAATGAAAGTGAGAAAGTAAGAATTGTTACCAATGCTTTTGGTTTTCATTGGACCACAAATGTTCAAATGCACCAATTGGAGTGGATGGCTAGCTCTCCATGTTAGCCCTCTTGGAAACTTGGATATTGAGTGCTTTACCAAAGCACACCCTTCGTACACTTCCTTGTGTTCATCAAATTTTGGAAGTCCACTCACCATAGCTTGAGAAGTCAAAAATTTCAAGCTTGCAAACTTAAGATGACTAAATATCAAGTGCCAAAGCACACTTGGATTAGCAATAGCTACACTATCAAGTTGAGCAGCTCCTTGTTCCCTAAACTTAAGAAGAAACAACCTATTCTTTGTCATAGGTACTTGTGTAATAACTCTGTTACAATTGTTTTTATCAAAAATTACACATTTTCCTTCATCAAAAACAAGCCTATAGTTCTTATCCATCATTTTTCCAACACTAAGAAAATTATGTTGGAGTTTGGGGGTGTAATAGATGTCATTTAACTTCTTGGTGCCTTCTTTTGTTGTAACCTCCATGGATCCAATATCTTCAACTTGTAGTGCCTTTTCATCTCCCAATTTTATCTTTGATTTGTAGGAGGAATCCATTGTAGCAAAGAGCTCCTCTTTGCCACTCATGTGATTGGAAAAACCAGTATCCAAAATCTATGTTTCATTAATATTTTGGTCTGATTTTCCATAGGTGAGGAACATATTTGAAGAAGCTCCTTCGTCTTCTCCAAAATTTCCATATTGACCTCTCCCATCTTGAGAAGTCTTGGATCAACAATCTCTAGCAAAGTGACCAACCTTGCCACAATTGTAACAATATTTCTTTGATTTATCACCTCCTCTTCCTTGATTGCCACCTCTTGATCTACCTCGTCCTCTTTATTTGCCTCTCCTTTGGCCTCTTCCTTTTCCTTGTCCTTGTCCTCTTCCTTGTGCATTATCACCTTATTTGGATGAGAATGCTTTCTCATCACCTCCATAGCTTGTAGATGTAGCACCCTACAATATTTCTTCATGAGACATCAAGGAACCAATTAGAGCATCAAAATATAAAGTAGACAAATCTTTAGACTCTTAAATAATGATATCTAAATGGTTTCATTTAGTAAGAAGTGTCCTCAACACTTTTTTCACCACTACTTCAGTTTTGATGTCATCTCCAAGGGTTTACATTTTGTTTACAATGGATTTTACTCTAATACAATAATCACCAACATTTTCATCATTTTGCATATTTAAGTTTTTAGAATCCCTCTTCAAGGTTTGAATCCTCAGTTGCTTCACCTGATAACTACCTTGATAAATATCCTTCAAGGCTTTCCATGCTTCTTGGGAAAATAGACAAGAAGCAATCCTTGGAAATATGCTCTTCTCCAAAGCAACTTGAATAAGATAGAGGGTAGATGAATTCTTCTTTTGGGCATCCTTTTTGCTAGTTTTATTTGCTGCACTCAAGGTTGTCCAATATGCAGGTTCTGAATAACCTTCTTCAACTATATCCCATAACTATTTTTGAATAATTAAGGACCTCATCTTGATGGACCAATACTCGTAATCTAACACATTAAATTCAGGAATGGGAAGATTGTTATTGGCAGCCATTAATGCTAAGAAAAAAAACTTTGAAATAATATAGATAGCCTCTAATACAATTTTTTTGTAATAAATAACAACATCATATCTTATTTTACTCAATTGACTCTACCTGTTAAGTCAATCTCTCATAATTAACCTCTAATTGCAAAAATACATGCTTCTTTTTATTTACCAAAGTATCAAGCACCAAATTTATCATAAATCATCCATAATTGACTGAAAAAAACTACAATTTTTCTTGTAGACATATGATATACGTATTTGAAAATCCACTAAATTTCAGAAGCAAATTCACACAAATGAGAAATATGTGATCAATTTACTTTTGCCCTTTCTAGATGTTAGAGTATTTTTGAGACAACCTCAATGTTTTTTCACATAAATCAATCCATACAGCTCCAAAATTTCTGAAAATTATACTCTATATTCTTGATATAATAATATAAAAACCCTCTACATTTTAGAAGAAAATTTATAAAGGTGAAAAATATGTGATCTGTAGACACCAAAACAACACCAATATGATTATGTGACAACAAGCGCTGATCACATTGACACACACAGCCCCTAGGGCAGCCCCCAGAGGTTAAATAGTGGTCCTAACCACTCCCAAAAGTAGTTTGGAAGATCAGAGGTCAATTTTGCACGTTTTTGGCACTTGATTCTCTACTCGTCCCACCCAGGGTCAAATACAAACTAGTATTCATCCCACCCAGGGACGATTACACAATCACTCCAGGGTGGGGCAAATATCAGGTTTTACTGGCAAAAAAGTCAAACCTCGACAAGTCTGTTAGTTAACTGCAACTTCAGGCCATGCAATTGCGAGGAACGACTTCAAATCAAGGAGAGAGACTTCAGTCATGCATGTATTTATTTTAGAGACCTCATGCAAGGAGATTCTAAATCAGGGAATTAGCTTTTCTCTCAAAATAGGAAAAACAACTCAAGTGGCGCCCTTGCATGCGCAATTCAAACAGAGAGACCCTAGGTCTATAAATTGGTGAGTTTTCTCACCCAAAATGGGGGGAAGGATAAAGGTAGAATTTTGAGCAACGAAGTGCTGCCATTTTACATCCACACACATACCTTTTGATTTCATGCCTTTCACATCCTTGATCTCTTGTGGAAGGGAGGTCATAGGGTGGTTATTGGAAGCACAAATATAAGCCCAAACCCGAACATTTGGCCACAATATTCCACAAAATTTTCTGAAAACACCCCATAAGAGTTTTTGGACCCATCCCAAGTGGATTGGTGCCAAAACAGAGTCCCAAATGGTGGGCGTCCTTCCCTCGGGCGCCCCCCAAACTATCGTAGTTCTAAACGCCCCACCCCGGAACAAATAGAAATATGTGGCATATTTCTCTAATTTTTCTTTTTCATATGATTCTAGGTTATTCAAATAGGCTGTAGTTTAAATTTCACTTCATTCTGACAAGTTTTGATCATGCTTTTATCATTTCCCGCCTTTACTAACTTGCATATGGCATCATTGAAATCTAGGTGATCGAGGCCAAATTGGAGAAATATGACCATCTGGGTCTTCCCAAAATACCCCCAATTAGCTAACACCAAGTTTGCAGGTATTTTGGAGCTTTCTAGATAGGACATTGAAGAGGGTACTTTCTGATAATTTATTGCAGGTTAATTCGTCCCACCCCGGAACGAATAGCAATCTGTGGTAGGTTTCATTGTTTTTATTTTTGCATCTTATTCTAGGTCATTTCAATAGACTGTAGTTTAAATTTCATTTCATTTGGAGCACTTTTGATCAGGTTTTTGCTATTTCCCGCCTTTACTAACTTGCAGATGGCATCATTGAAATTTGGGTGATCGAGGCCAAATTGGAGAAATCTGACCATCTGGGTCTTCCCAAAATACCCCCAATTAGCTAACACCAAGTTTTCAGGTATTTTGGAGCTTTCTAGATAGGACATTGAAGAGGGTACTTTCTGATAATTTATTACAGGTTAATTCGTCCCACCCCGGAGCGAATACCAATATGTGAGGAATTTCCTGACTGTTCCTTTTGCAATGCTCTCTTAACATCATATTCATGCTTCTATAAAAGTTTCAGGTCTTTTTGATATTATTTTATTATCAATTTAATGTTTTCATGCATACACTAACAGTAGGCCTAGGGAAATACACGCTTTATTCTATCTGCAGGTGCTACTAATATTTTTTGTTTCCTTGAACGCAGGTCTTCGACATCAGAGAAGCAGGAAGGAGTCAAAAATCATATACACAAGTGGCGGTGACATTTTGGTCCGCCCACCTTATATGTGGGCACGCGGAAGAAGGACCGCTATCTATGGATGTGACGAGAAATCTATTTGACGCTCCTATCCCCTAGAAAGGAAGGAGACGTATTGTAACAAAAATTTAAAAAGCATATCAATAAAGAGGGCCGCATTTTATATTGCTTTTATCTTGTGTCAATTCGTCTATGCTCTTTCTTTTTATGCACTTTGCAATACATAGGCTATAAGCGTTAAGTTGGGTTTTAAAAGCATCTATTTTGGCACTTTCCTTTTTGTTTTTGTATCCTCGTGCTTTCACCTTTATATTATCATATTCTTGTAATTGAGTCTTCAATATTGATTTATTCTTTCTAATCATATTCACCTCTTCAAGAGCAAAAATAAGTTCCTCTTCTGTGTTAATTATGGATTCCTTTTCATTTTCTGGATCTTTCTCCTTTTCTTTGTTTTCGACAATAGGAGAATCCTCTTTCATCTCCATAGCCATAAATAAGATTCATTCTATTTCACTATAAAATAGGATTTCATCACTACTGTTGGAAAAAATTCTTGTTTATTCAACATAAATACTCTTCTTGTACCTTTGATAGATCTTCTTATCATGCTTGCTTTTACCATGCTTCTTTTTCTTTTCATTATGATATTTTATTTCCTTCTTTTTATTGTATTCCTCTTCTTCTTCACTACTAGTACTTTCAAATTGTGGAAATTTAGCTGCATAGTGACCAATGTTACCACAATTAAAGCATTTCAAAGTATACTTACCTTTGTGTGTACTTGATCCCTTATTATTCCTTCGCACAAAGTTAGCTTCTTCTTCATTGCTCGATATTTTACTTGACTCTGGTTCCTTATTTTTTGTCTTCTTTGAAACTTTAAATGTGGCCTCCCATTTGGAGTTTGATCTTTTTCAGTCCTCATCTCATAGGCTATAAGAATTTCATGTAGCTCATCCATGCTTAAAGTTTTAATATCCTTCATTTATTCAATCATAAATACCTTCACATCAAACCTCATGGGGAGTGATATTAAGACTTTCTGAACAATAATAGAGTCTTAAATATTTTCTCCAATTCCACAAATAGTGTCGATAATTTCATCAACACAGAGCATATATTTGGTAATATTTTCCTCATATTTCATCTTTAAGTCTTCAAACTCCCTCTTATGGGTTTGAAATTTTGTCATTTTAACCTTTTCGTCTCCTTCATATGTTCTTTGTAACTTGTCCCATATTTCTCTCGTAGAGGTGCAATGCATGACTTTTACAAAATCTTCTTCACATAACCACTTAATATTACATTCATTGTCTTGGCGTCATGTTCAAATGGTTTCTTTCCATTTTAATTCATGGGAGGGGTTGTAGGTGGTTCGAACCCATCCATAAAATATTGTCATATATCGTAGCCATGTTCCATCAAATAGGTTTGCATCCTCACACTCCAAAAGGTATAGTTAGTCCCATCGAACAATGGAGCCCTATTTTACAAAAAATATTCTTGGTAAGCCATGTGTGTTCTTGTAAGATCTTCCTTCAAGTGGTTAGGTTTTTACAAAATAACCTACTCTAATACAAATTGAAGAAACACACACTTATACTAAGAGGAGGGGGTTAACAGTATAAGATAAAACTTTTCTTTCCAAAAAATAACTATAATAATATAAATGCAATAATGAATCAATGCACAAAATACCACACACATAAGAGACAAGGATTTTATGTGGAAATACCCTTTCAAGAGAAAACCATGGCAAAATATTATTTTTTATTACTTCAATAATTTGTAGGTACCAACCCACAGGAGACACCAATCCTCTTTTACAAATACGTAGGCATCGTCCTACAAGAGACACCAATATCTTTATTACAATAACGTAGGCACCAACCTACAGGAGACACCAATATTCTTGTTACAATAACATAGGCCTAAACCTATGGGAAACACCAATCTCCTTGAGGTACCAACCTTAGATCTGAAGGCACCAACCTTTGAATACAAAACTGATCAACAATCTTACACAAGTATGATAAAAAATATGATCATTAAAAGTATCAAATTTTTCTCATAAATATGATCATTAATGGCATAAAATACTACACATAATTTTATCACAAAGTCTTCTTGGATTTGCACTTTAATATTTGCTCATAAAGTTTTTACCACTTCCAAAGAACATAGCTACTAGATCCTAGCAATATAAACAGGAAAATACATTGGCATTCAACAAACATTAACACCTATATTTCTTCCCATAATAAACCAATTTTTAGCTAACTCATTACCAACTTGCTCACGCACCTACACTACCTCAACCATCTCATGGCCTGTTGATCATCGTATCTCATGGATCTTGTCTTACCACATTGCATATTTATCATCTATCAATGGCATTGACCACTATCCAACTTACACTTATCTAACTTGCTTGGGATCTAGTGACGTTACCCATAAATTCCACATGGGCGGTACGTGGGATATTGTTTGTAATAGCTATTTGCCTTTGGACCATGTATTCAATGTGCATGGAGTCAAGAGACTTCTAGGTCTATACTTGTATCTCAAAATAAAATTACCAATGACTATGTCCTATGCTAGAACCTTTACCTTGCATGCCTATGATGATATTTTGACAATTCAACTATTTTGAAATATTTATACCTCCTATGGTTGGGAAATGAATGGAAATTGTTCGTTGCTCTTGAATATTTCAAACCACGTGCCTTGATTTCTCTATGCTCCTATTTCAAATTCTAATGTCTTCTCCTTTAGTTTTTATGAATGACAACGAATACATGCTTGGGTGCAAAGAGAGTCAAAACCTTCTTTTTTGGAATACTATTGTTCATAGTTTATCACATAAATTAGGATAAATTATTGTACATAATTTTTCCAATCATCATGGTCATCAAGCCTTTAAATTTGCATCCTTCTTCAAAATCACTTCAACATGCTCTGATTCATCACCTTCACCTTGTATGAGATGTCCATGGCATATATTGAATTCATTACTCCATGCTTTTGGCTGTTATGCTAGTACTAGCATTGCTTCCATATCTATTGGTTTCCACTTGAGATAGCTCACATTTACCATTTTAATAACCACATACGAAACCCAAAACACTAGTGAATTGTTTCGTGAGCTTCAGTTCATTCACAAGTTATCATCATCCTTTTTCGCTACCTCTATTTCTCTTGCATTACAACTCTCAAGTGTCACCTGGCTTATTCTTCATGCCAAAAATATATTTTGACATGTACCTATTCAACTTCTACCAGAACCTCCATGCCATGATTTGCCCTCTTGTTATGCAAACACAAATGTGAGAACCAAGCAATTGATAAACTTGCCTACCATGAGTCTACAATTATTTCGATGTCAACGTTTTATTTGAGTGTGATTTTTAACTGCTAATTTTGGCTCTTATTTTGTTGTTGAAATATCATGTGATTTTGTCTCCCTATGCATGATTGGTCCATCGTGTGTATCAAATCCTATGTGAGAAGATGTCAACTCACCTTACCTCACTATTTTAAAACAATCACTGGACAAAGCTTGGCTTGCTCTACCTAAATATTGCACCAGTTCGATCTACCACTCACTCTTTACTTTCACACTTGATGAGTTTGACTATCATGAAATATCTTTGGCAAATAAAATTGCGTGCATATCAAAATTAGATATATTTTTTTATTCTTCCTTCAAAATAAACTTTGCCCTTGTATTAATATGCAAACCTTTCACTTCCTTGCTTTCAGTGCCCAAGAGGTCGGCCCACAGTTTTGAATTTCAACTTTGAAACACCAATTTTTTATTCATGGTTAGCAGTCATCCACATGGCAGGGGTTGTATTTATTTTTTAATTTGGATATTTGGGAATAAAATGGTCCCCACCCATATTACATCATCACCACATAGTGGTATTACAACAAAGCCTTGAATAATTTACCCTAGAAACCAATTTGGCCTTTGACATCAATGAGAACTCAATAATGAACAATTCTAACACATATTTGGACGGATTTTAGTTCAGACTTTTACTTACATAAAAACATGTGAGATTTGTAGAATCTCATTTTGGAGAAATGAACAAATATGGAGTAATAAATATTATGCAGAAGAATCTGTTAATGGATTTCTGCTCGGAGGAACATTCAAACTGGGTCGATCCAATTCTTTGATAATACATATCAGAGGCAGAAGAATAAATGGGCTCATCATCATTACTATAAAAATGGGAGTAAATAAAAAAATTGTGGGATTTGTATGAAACTTCTAGTTTTCAATCCCGGAAGAGATTTAAAAAAGAAAGATAAGACCTTACCCCTCTTTGAACTCAAAGAAGGGTAAGGTCTTATCTTTCTTTTTGAGTTTTCGTTTTCGCGTATACAGTATTCCTCATAGATATGAAGTGCATTTCATTACTATAGGGATGACCCTAATCCGGAATAGGAACCGTAGAAAAAGAGACCTAGTAAACCAATCACGATAATACCAGTTAAAGTACCTATCAACCAAAGAGGGATCCTTCCAGTGGTATCGGCCATTTCTCTTACTCCCTTTTACATCACATTTTCTTAAGTAGTCATGCTCAAGACATAAACAATCATAGATTTGAGTATTAGATCTCATCAAATTGGATGATAAAGAAGATTCTCACTATTACTATTTGAAAACATAATTAAATAATATAACAAGAAGTACAAAAATGAGTAATAGCCCCCTAGTAGAGTCTTGTATGATTTAATTCATCATTTATTCCTTTGGGTTTGATTGTGTCATAGCTCCGTGATTTAGTTTATATAGAAGTTATCGCTGGATGAATTGCATTGCTGATATGGATCCCAGGAAAAAAACTGTAGGTACAGCTAGTCCGTGAACGGCCAACCATCTAACTGTAAAAATTGGATAGGTTCTATCTATAGTCATTAGTACCTCCTAAAAAGATTTAGTAAATTCATCAAGTTGCTCCAATGAATCGAAACGGCCAGTTACTAATGGAACCTCTTGTCGGCTTTCTGTGAAATACTCATTCGGCCGGGGGCTCCCGAATACATCATAAGCCAAACCTGTGCTGACAAATAACCAACCTGCAATGAATAATTACATAATTCTAAAAGTCCTCTTTTGTCCTTACATTTGGTTTTATGGGCTTTATCATGCCTTACCTACTCCTTCCCAATCTTGTGATACCATATCCACTTCATATTAATTTTGAGCCAATTCCTTTGGTGTGCTTTCAAAACACCTAATTTTTACATCACTATATCTATCAACATGGTATTTGTCAAATCCAACAATGTTCAAATATCCAAATGTTTCACCATAACTATGGTCTTTACCAATATAGCCTTTGTCATGGCCAACATAATTAACAAGAGTGAGCAAGAGATCATGATGCTCATATTCAACACAAATTCTACTATCATAATTTTTTTTTAAACCATTGGTATCACAAGTGAAATCTATCTTTTATATATATTTGCTCATGTCACAATAAATATTTGGCCACTATAGACTTTAAATTGCCAATGTCACAAGCAAATTTTGGCTTGTGTCACAACACACATTTTCTATCATAGGATTAACATTTATTTTCCATTTATTTTTAAGCTTGAAGACATCAAGAGTTATTAATTCCATGTATACTATCCTCACAACATTATAGGAAATGTAACAAGATTTTCAAGATGATCTTCACAAGCATCAACTTCTTTGATAATTATGCATAGACAACACCCAAATGTTAGATTTTATCCATTTTGATAAAGATGTTTACCTTCTTGGAAATAATTTTTTTTATCTAGTATCACATGCTTTTGAACTTCAACTTGCTTCTCCTTACTTTCACTAGATTCTTGAAAATAAGGATCATTTTCTAATGTTGCACACTTTTGAACTTCAACTTATTTCTTGGCTTGTTTTCTCTTTGTCATACCCATTTAGTCAAGTGATGTGAATGCTTGGAATTTATTTTTTTAACATAATAGTGAGGGTTCATTATGTCTCCCAAATGGTCTCCCTTTCAATATACCATTAGTCCTATACACCAATACTTTCCATATACCCACCCTTCTTATATACTAGTTAGTATGTAGAAAAAGCTAGCTCTCTCTATATATGTGGCTATATGTGAGAGAGACCCTAAGGTACATAAAATAGAATTATACATGGTACTAAAGTATGAAAAGGGTTCACCCTATCAATGAAATCTAAAGAAAGATAAATCATTATACATGGATGTTACATATATATATATTTGTATTTTCATGATTTTAAGATTTACGTCTCATTATAGTGAGGAATAGGATAAAAATGGAGAGGAAATAATCCTACAACAAATGAAATCCTTATTTCTCCTTAATTATTGATAATTTCAATGCCTAGACATCGTTATGTCAGCTATATTAGGCTATAGACATAGTATCTTAATGCAATAACTTTACCTATAAATGCAAGTCAAAGGTGATGTTTATATTGAATGCTATGATTGTGCTAAAGAACGTGTTTGATTTGTGTACAATGCTTATTGAAAATTGAAAAACCTTTTAAAAAAAAAACACTTTTGATAAATTATAAATTATTTTGGTACCCAAAGTACAATGACTCCTCACTACACTATAATTGTAACATTACATATTGACTATCTTTTTTTTATTGACTATAACACCATTTCAATATAATCCCTTGACCTTTGACTAATTAAAACTATGAGTCTTTTCATATTTAGAAACTATATAATAAATTATCATTTATAGATTTTAAAAAATATGACTTATCATTTATAAATTGATGACCAACATTAAAGATGCTTTACAAGGATTTAAAAATATTTTGACTCTTAATATGACTTTATGGTTTTACACTACTCTCACAACTTGAATATTTTCTTTTTAACTTTTAGTTCTTTCATTTTTTAAATTATTTATTTTTAGTCTTTGTTTTTATTTTTATTTTTCTTTTTTGTTATTTATATTTTTATTTTTTATAATAGTAGTAAATAAAAATGAATGTCTTTTAATGAAGAACTTCAAATTGTTAAAAAATGAACAATATTTCAAAAGCCATATATTTCCATAGAGTTGGTGGATTTAGATGATTCTTGTTCCATTTTGTGAGTATTTTGAATTTTTTTGCAATGGATGGCATTTGAAATAATCCAAGTAGTATTGAAGGAGATATGACCATGTGAAGACAACCATTTGAAACTAGGGTAACATTAGGACTATCTTTTTTTTTTAAATGTCTCATCTTTTAGGAGTCTTATCTTTGCAAAAGGATTATCTTATTCAGCCGATTCTTGGACCAATTTGTGAAAAAATTGAGAAGATATAAAAATAGTGATCATATGAAGGAATCTTATCAATATTAAGGGAGATATGATCCTATGAAGTTAGCCATACAAAAAAATGGTAGTGAGAAATTTTCAAGTTATGAAAAGCAAAATTACAAATATTTGTTAGCCAGGGTTTGGATGATGGGAGGAGCAATGGAGGGATATAGTTTCAATGACTCAAGAGATTCTATATAGGCACATAATTTTCAAGAAATTTTTTTTTCCCTACTTTTTCCTACAATATTTACATGCAAATAATTTTAGGTTTTTTCATTTATTATAATTGTTATACTATATTCTAGTAATTTTTAGTAGATTTTGAGTTTTAGTATCCATCCCATGGACTTATTTACAACTAAATCCTTATAATAATCTCAATTCGTAGAGTTTAGTGAGTGCCTCATAAGGGAGAGATCCTTGTATCTCAAAGATAGGGTACTTTTTGGTAAATTTAATGGGTCTTAGCATGGGGCTTCAACCTTGAGAAAATAGATTGATAGGAGTTAGAAGTCTCCATAAGTGATTATATCCTTTATTCAAAAAGGTTTCTTCCTAGAAATATTTTGATCTAGGGAGGAAAGAGATAGAATCCTAAAAGAGGTTCCTTTGTTTATAGAAAGAGCATGACTCTTCCTTACTTGCCGGTATGAAGGCTTTACATATAAAAATATAAATCTATCCCTTTTACTAGTCTATATTAGGATGTATGGATTTCCCACTAAATTTTGGGAAAAGGATACCTTTAAGACAATAGGATACACTTTGGGAAAATTCCTTAAGATTTTAGAAACTGCAAAAGATAAATTCTTGTCTATTTATACTCAAATATTGGTCATGATTGATATAAGTAAACATTTAAAATAATCAATATTTCTTAAGTATAAGGGTAAATTGTGGATCGAAACCATAGATTATGAAAATAAATATTTTTTATGTATAATATATCATGAGGTGATGCATATTAAAATATCATGCCTTAAGAAGAGTCTAGCAGAAACATATGTAGAAAACCATAAGAGAATCTTACAAATGAATATGAATGAGGATGGCTTTCAACTTCCAAAAAATAGGTCTAGATAGATGAATGTAAATAAACAATGGATACTAGTAAGGAATGATATTGGAATAAATACCAATTCTTTTGAGGCTTTAGCCTATGATTTAAAGCAAATCAAAGCTTAGAAGACACAATACAATAGGTTCAAAATATTAACAAGAAACCATCTATTTAGTATGATTTTGATTTAAGGATGAATATTCTTGATAAACCTAAGGAATGTGTCTCATTATATTTTTAAGACTATCTTGAAGTACCATGCACCATTCAAGAGAAGAAAATTGGTAGATAAAATATAGTGATACATGTTAATACCTCTACCATTAATAAGAAAATACTAGAAAATAAGTAGTACAAGTTAGAAGATTTCATAGTAGAGCCAGGAGAGGATAAGTCTAATGAAAATGGAAGTTATGAAAGAATATTTAGAAATAGAATAATAAGACCCACTCCCGATACAAGAAACAAAAAAAAAAGGAAAATCCTCAAATTATCAAGCAACATCAAGGAAGCAAGATCAAATATAAAGAAAATAACACAAACCAAGTTGGTTGATCTTCTATTTACCAAAAAACAAAATGATATTGGTAATATTTAGGCAGGGCTAGTAGCCCTTAATGAGACATGATTAGCATCTCATGGAATATAAGGGGTGTTAATTCTCCCTCAAAGCATAGGTGTATTAGGGGCCTCTGTTTAAGTAATAAGCTTGATATTATTTGTATTCTTTGTATCAGGGAGACTAAAATGACAAAGGAAGAAGCTTCTAAAAATATGGGTAATATGTGAATGAGATGTTGTGGATTTTGAAGGAATGGTAAGGGGGATTTTAACATGTTGAAATCATATTAGAACCTCCTATATAACCATTAATAAAAGTAGGCATTGGATAACCTCTTTAGTCACATGCTATTTTGTAGACATATGTTTCATCCTTATCAATGTCTATTAACCTACAACTCACTTAGACAGATTATAATTATGGAGTGGTATTGAAACCTTAATGAGAACTAAATACCAAGAAACCCAATTCATGATCATAGGATATTTTAATACCATAACAAATTTGGATGAAAATTTTGGGAGGATTAGGAAATTAACACAAAGTATGTGATATTTCTTAGATTTTATTCAAAATAATAATCTATGGGAGGTTAATTTTGGAGAATAAAAATATACATTGACCAATAATAGGAGAGGCCATAACCTAATAGCAAAAAAAATAGACACATGCATACTCTCATATCATTGGCTAGATGAAGGGACTTGTGCTGAAATTAATACCTTGACAAGTATTGGTTTAGATCATTGACCAATAAGAATTAATATGGTGGTGAGTGAATTCAAAAAAGGATCATATTTTAAATATGAATAGATGTGGGATGACCATCCTCAATTTTTTGATATGAGAGCACAAATATGGAATTATTCAATAAATAAGGGGTTGTATATACTTGCTAAACAAATTAAATTAATGGAATCTAGATTAAAAGAGTGGAAGAAAAAAACTTCTAGAAATATTTGAGAAGAAAGAAGTAAAATATAAACTTTAAAAATTCCAAAAGGTAATAATAATAATCCAAAATTAGAGGAAATGGAGTTGCTTAGTGAATATCATAATGTTTTTAGTAAGAAAGAGAAATTTTGGAGATTAAAATTGAGATAAACTTGGTTAAAAGTAGATAAAAATATAATTTTTTCATAGGATGGCAATACAATAGAGATCAAAATCCAAAATTACTAGAATTAAATTAGGGGAAGGGGTTTGGTTTGAAGAAGAAAGTGACATCAAAAGCGAGGTAAATTTTTTTTACTAGAATATTCAAGGATTAGAGAAGTTTGAAGTTCTTAATGATGAACTACTACAAGAAGTACATTCAGTTATAGTAAATAAAGACAATAGGAAATTAATGTATCCTATTACTCTAGAAGAAAATAATTTAACTTTTACATGTTTTGATAAGGTTAAATCCCTAGGTTTAAATGGGATCTCTACAATATTATATCAACATAATTGGGATATAGTAAACGATTCTTTATTGGTCCAAGTGGAACAACCTAAGGTAAAACAATACACATGTTATAAATTAAATGCAACATATCTTACCTTGATTTCAAAAAATAAGGATGTTGAATTTTTTAATTCATTTAGGACCATAATTATATGTAATATGGAATATAAGTTTATCTCCAAAGTGATGGCAAATATATTAAGACCTATGTTAAACAAAATTATTTTAGAAGCACAAGGAGGATTTATGAAAGGGAGACAAATTTTGAATGGGATCATAGTAGCTCATGAAGTTATGCATTCAAAAAATTCAAGAAAAGATAGAGCAATGATCTTTAAACTTGATATGAGTAAATCCTACGATAGGGTTAAATTGATATTCTCTTTGTAGTATTAGAAATTTTTGGATTTGGTAAGAAATGGATCAAATGGGTTAAATCTTGTGTCTCTACGGTTTTATATTTAGTGTTGGTCAATGGGTTAGTGACATAAGCATTTAAATCCAAGAGAGGTCTTAGATATGGATATCCTCTATCACCATATTTTTTCATTATTATGGCAAAAGTTTTGGGTAGGAACTTGAATAAGGCTAATAAATACGACATGATAAGTAATCTTAAGGATAGGAATAACATTGACAACATCACCCATTAATAGTTTGTAGATGATACAACCTCTTTTTAGAAGGGCAATTATAAATGAGGCTAGAGCTTTGAATATTTTTTTAAAGGAATACAAAAGAGCATTAGGGTAGAAAGTCTTTAAGACAAAATTCAAAATTTACTTCCTAAACCCAAAATGGCTACATCTTAGAAGATAACAAAAATTTTGCAAAATTTGGCTAAGTGTTCAAATAACTTTGCTCAAATTCGTGGTAAATACGACCCAATACATGAAAAAATAATTTTGCTCTATGACCAACTATTATTATTTGATAATTGCATGGAAATGAGAAAATAAAAAGGAAATGATACAATCCACCAAAAAATGTGATTTCATGGTCAAAAATTTGAAAGTGGATAGATCATTTTTTAGCGTGACTACCAGATTCCTTTTTTAGCAATGCAAAAATAAGAAGAATTCTTAGAAGCAAGATCACGATGATCAGAAAACTCAAAATCACAAAAATATGCGAAACCATAGAAGGTTTGTCAGAATAGGATTAAGTGCAAAAAGAAGCACGGTTGCTAGTATCCTTTGTTAGCAGTGCAACCAGGAGCAAAGAGTAAGTTTAAGCTTAAATTTACTGATTTTTGCAAATCCGCAACCAAAGTGATCAAGTCTAATCAAAGTTCATCATAGCATGCAATTTGGAAAACTTATTTGTATAAGGTACAAATGAAGGAAAAGAGAAAAGTAAAGGCCTAAAATTGTGAATATTCACCTCACTATGGTTAGTATGTGCAAAGTTGATAGAATTATAAAATTGTGCATGGCTAAGCATTTTCCTTTGGTGATGGCATGGAAATTAGGAATCCTCTCACAAAATATGGTGGATGCGCAGCTGTGGGATAAATAAAGAAGATCCTAAAATCGTGGATCCATGCATTTTGTGTTCAAGATAAGCACAAGGTATCACCTTTTAAATTTCCATGATTTTTCAAGGGAAGGCGAGAGTGAAGATGAATTCTAGTAGTCGTGGGGTTACCAAACTAAAAGTACAAAACCACAATTTTACCCGATTTTGCACCCATATCTATAGAAAGTAATAAAGTGTCAAATTTTTGCATGATTTCAAGAAAAATAAATATGAAATATGGTCGAGAGCTAGATATCTACTAGTTGATTGTAGCCACTCATCCTCGGATCAATGGTGTAGATTGAATCTACCCTAAATTTTAAATTTTAAGAATAATTCTTGCTTACTTGCATGGTAGAGATAACTCCAAAGGCTGGACCAAGCACTAGGGAAGTTGAACCACTAGGGAAGAGATCTAGAGGCTTCTAGAAAAATGCTTCAACAAGGTTCTATTACAGATCTATGGTGATGATTGTATTGCAAGAATAGGGTGTGGCCATGATTGATCTTTATCTAGTTCACTATAATTGATTCAAGATCGTATAGCTAGAGTCCATGAAGGTCATGCATGAGTAGAGATCGGTTGTAGAAGATTGAATATGAAGCCACCATGTCAACATTCCACTAGCTGAGCATTTATTTTTCTTGTACTGCTCTATTTTATCTCAAAATCATTGTAAATCTATAAATATAGGTCGAACCCTCATTTCAAAGGGTTGGCTCTAAAGTGTTTTCTTGCACTACTATTGTATACTCTCTATAAAATAATAGAAGGATCATTACTTGGATGTTTGCCTCAGACTTGTATCTTCTTTTCTTGTGGATTATAAACCCTTGGAGTCATTTTTGCTATTGTTGCTATGGTTAGTCTATTTTTCTAAATTGGATTGCTAACTTAGAGAAAATTGGAATGCTTCATTTATAAATGTATGCTTGGAAGGGATTCTTCTGTTAGTCAAAGCATCAATATTATTCTACTAAATTGTATTATTGATACTCTAGATGTTTGGAATAATTCTTTAACCATACATATGTTCTTAATATAGAAGACTACTGAGTTTTGAATGTTGTTAGTCTCAAGTACTATTTTTTAGAAATTAACTTCTCAATAGTTCTTTGGGGATGTCTATACTATGATATTTAGTCATCCATAATTCATTCATTTTTTAACCCTTTCATTTCTATCCCTAACCTTTTATTATTTTGAGCTAAAAAGAGTCAACGTACAATAAGTTGACAAGGTATACTAGCCTACTCTAGAGGTTGAATTAAAGTAATTCAATTCATAAAATGCGTGGTTTGGGTTGTGTTTAGTGGGTTATCAATTTTAAAATACTTACAGATAATAGTCATAGTTTAAGTTCACTATCTACGACAAACTAAACCACAACAATTTTTGGTATGCCTGATGGGACCTCTATTTGTAAAATATGTAATTTGCTCACTAAATATTATCTCTGATTTTCCCAGAGGAATAAATATTTAGTCAAATATCTTGACCTGACTAAGTGGTGAAATAAATGCACTTGGTAGATACCTGACTTCAATAACCTAGAAAGCCTTTCTAGTAGCTCATTTATCATGTTTACTAGGTCATATTTAAGGAATAACCAAGACCTTGTACCGTTATTTGAGTTACCACCCAAAATATTAAGGTATACTAGAAGCCTATCTGTAGACTCATATTCTGAAGCAATCTCAATACATTCAGATCACTCGATGCTTCCAAGACCAAAACCATTAAAATTCCCAATAATAATGGCTCAGCTAAAAAATAGTCAACCTCCACAAAAATACCTAAAATGGGATACTGTCGGTCCATTAAGACTTCCTTAGATGCATGATATTCCCTAGGCAACATATAAGGCTATAGCTACATATAATGGTTTAGGAAATACCACTTATGAGCATTGCCAAGATATATTAAATCTAGAAGTCATCCATAATATCATAAATGAAGATATTATTGTCAAGATTCTAGCCCTATCCTTTAGGATAAGGATCCTTCACTAGTTTAGAACCCTAGATGACAATAATATTCATTCATAGGTTGGAATAGCTGGTCTTTTTATTGAAGAGTTTAATGATTATGCTAATACTTTCTCACTCTTAAACCAATTTATTACTATGTAAAAGCATTCATAGGAGCTAGTATTTGACTTTAATATGTGGTTTAGTAGAACATCGAAGAGAATAATTCATGACATCATATCAACTTCTCCCCTTATTTTTATGTATTACATCAGAGCCCTTGGGTCATACCTAGTGCTACAAACTCAATATTTAGGTATAAATAACTTTCCTCGAGTGTACAATATAGTTGTATAGGTAGAAAACATCCTAATGACTATAGGAAGTCTTCATCCAAATATGGTCATGCCTTATTTCTATGAAATCCCTCAGTTTACATCTAAAGCTAAGGAATCAACAGATTTATATATGGATATTCCTTCCTTGTCATCACCACTTACCCAAATGAATCCTAAAACATCACCTATCTCAAATTATTTTCATCCCTTTCCATGTCATAATTCCCAAGAGTTAATTTTATTGCTTGATATCCAAAATAATCTGAATATGATAAATAACAAAGTAAAAACAATGGAGAAGAGAGAAATGGAAAGATATCAGTAGATAAGGTTCACATTTGTTAACAAAGTTCATAAGCCTAGCACTAATAATAATGCAAGGCCTAGGGTTAATTCAAATTGTGATGATCATGAACCAGTCTCTAAAAATAGTTTGGTGAATGTTTGGTGTCTAGTTTGTAATGACCTCCATGACTCGAAGACTTATGCAATATATCAACATCATGTGCAACAAGCCATAGATAAAGCTAATAGAAATCAAAATGTGAGGATCCATATGTTATGGTAGCCTGAACAAATTATGTTTGGACCAGATTCCTTGGAACAAGAATCAATTTTTGTCTTGAATAGATTCCAACATAAATCATAGCAAGTAGATCCACAAAAAAATGGGTTAGTTTCAAGTTCTCTCTCAAAATAAATAGGAATCACCCCTAATTTTAGAATAGATAACTAAGTTCTATATATTTTATTACATTATTCAAGTACAATTTATTAAGCACTTAATAGGTAGTTTGGGTAGTTCATTGGTAGTTGGTTAAACTATTCTCCTTTGTACCTATATATTATTATCACTTCAATAATATTTTTTGATCATTCACACAATATGGTATTAGAGCATTGATATGAATCAGGTATAATGGAATCATGGAGAAGGATGTGATTTTTAGCATATTTATCTAGACAAGGTCAGGGTATAACTATCGAGCACGAGATCCCTAAATCGATGGATGACTTTTGTATGTGGAATAATATAGATAGAAAATAAGTAGGCATGTAGATCAAGAAAGTAGGCTAACTTGGTGTCTAAGCATGAACCTTGAGGTAGACGAACATGTGGTATTTCTATGGTGGCTGATATGGCATCCCTATGGTGACTGATGTCGCATCCCTATTGGCATCTAACATGGCATCCCTATGGTAGTTGATTGGTGACTGATGTGTCATCCCTATTAGTGGTTGATGTGTCACTTTGGATGGCATGGAAAGTAGTGGTTGGCTATCTTTAGCAGCACAACCTCCCCGATTGCCTAAAGGTAATCAAAGCTTATGAAGAACACAAGCTTATACTGAGAGGGGCATGAACAGTATAAGACCCCTTTTTACTTTTTATTTCAATTCAATATTATGCAATGTATAGATAGCAATATCAATAATAGTAATAAAAACAATGCACAAAACACCATACATAATAGAGACCACAATTTATGTGGTTCACCCATTGTGGGCTACTCCACGGAGAAAATATTTTACTAAAATTTTCTCAATAAATATCTTTGGTAATCCTTCCCAATTACAATGTTTATAGACCTCTGTCCAAAGGAGATGTTGATCCCCTAATCTCAAGTTCATGGATCTCTTCCATAGGAGAACTCTTTACCCTTCTGCTCTAGCTAGTGATCTTCTAGAAGACTCTATATCTCTACTACATTGACTGGTGGATATCTCTCCACTTGAAGACTCCTCACTCAGATCTATCTTCAATTTTCCTGGATGCTAGATCTCTATCCATTGAGACTCTATCCTCTATACTCTGTCACCTCTAAATATCTATCTCAATAGGTTCACTTAGAACCTTCTCAAATATGTTCAACAAGATCACTCAGAACTTGTCCAAATATGCTCAAAAAGCTCACTCAAAACTTGTCCAAATATGCTCAACAGGTCCACACAGAACCTACTAAAATCTGCTCAATAGGTCCACATAGAACCTGTCCAAATCTGCTCAACAAGCTCATTCATAACTTGTCCAAATATGCTCAACAGGTCCACATAGAACCTGCTCAAATCTACTCAACAGGTCCACATAGAACCTATCAAAATCTTGTCAACAAGTCCACACAGAACTTATCCAAATCTGCTCAACATTTCCTCTCTAGGACTTGCTCAAATATGTATAGCAAGCTTCCACAAAAGCTTACTCAAAATCAGTCCACAAGCCTTCTCAAAGACTTGTCTCAAATCTTCTTAATAAGCTCACACAAAACTTATTCAATCTCATAGAATCATAAAGATAATTGTTAGAGACTCAATATGTTCTATACTTAATGCTCAATCAATATCTCAACTCAATATCATAGAAGCATAAAGAGAATTTTTAGAGACTAAATATATTCTATACTCAAATCCCAATCTCAACTCAAATCAATCTCATAGAAGCATAAAGAGAATTGTTAGACACTTTATATGTTCTCTTCTAACTCAAGTTCAAGTTATTTGCACAATGCTCAACAACAAATCTCACATAAAAATGATACTCATGTTCTCTTCTAACTCAAGTTCAAGTTATTTGCACAACCAATGGGTTCCAACAAAAATGCTTATAAAACAAGGATTAATCACAAATATCAATCTAGAAAATCTTGAAGCATTAAACCAATCACTTTCGAAAAGGAAACCACAATCAATCCTTTTCATTGCAAAGATATTTTCAGAAATCAACCACCATTATCAATCAATAGGAGAATGTGCCCATACCTTTTATGAATATGAAGAAGCCTCTTTGAAAATCTGCCGCAATCACAATATTCTTTTCCCAATATTTACAAGGGTTAGAAGATCACAAAATAATCAACATTACTCCACTTCACAATAATATTTACCAAGGCTTTTAATTAGAAAACCTTCTTAAGAATTAATGCACAACTTCCTTATCACTCCTAAAACCACTTGTACCATAAAATAAATCAAATCATTGCATAACCTTGTCACTCCACAAACCACTTATACCATAAAATAAATCAAATATTTTATATCCTTCCTTTCAAAACTTTTACACTAAAAAATAATCACAAAGATTTCTTAGGCAATATCTCACATTAATCAAATATCAAACCTTATTAAAATATTAAAGCTTGCTCAACCTTATATCTCCCACAAAAATCATAATCAAACCTTAATAAAATATTAAAGCTTGCTCAACCTTATATCTCCCACAAAAACATAATCAAACCATAGCAAGCAAATATTTTAATTAAAATATTTACCCCCACAAATATTGGATTCTTAGTGCATACCTCAAAGGAGCCCTCGAAGGGCCTTGGCGTTTTGAACCTCTACCCACCGTGCTACCAAGTGGTAGCTAAGCCGCATGAGCTAAAACTACCCACGTGAGTGCCTTGGGAACTGTCTTCATTAAACTGTGTGCACTTTCCTCACAAGGTGCAAAAACTTTGACCGTCCATGAATTTTGCTGCGCAATATTCGGATGCATAAATACTTTGGGTTTTCGAAAATCATGCGACACTTCTTAGGTTTTTAAATGGAAAATATTTCACTTATTTATATAATTCATACCTCAATGTGGATACGTCGGCCCTTTTAACATTGCCCTCATGAGGGAAAAACCTTTTATTTAATTTTAAAATTTAAATTTTAAATAAATTAAAATTTAAACTAAACCTTTAAAATTAAATTTCTCCATCACCGGGGCACCTTTTTAGATGAAACAAAAAGCCAACTTGGGTTTTAAGAAAAACCCATTTCAAATATTTCATCCATTGGTTTTAAATAAAAACTTTCCTTACCTTCCTTGGTTTTCATAAAAACATTTTGCTAAGCTTCCCTTGAAGCTCCTTTTGGAACCAAATTCCATGCATCCCTTCTAGAACCTTTGATCAAAACCTTTGCTTCTCATGAAGCTCTTTGTGGAGCAAAATCATAGTGCTTACTTACATAGGTATTTTTGACATCAATGACAACTTTTAGCTTAGGGACTCAAAATGTCCAACAAATTAAAGGGAGTGAAAAGGTTTTTAAAAGCCTCCAAATGCATCATACAATGCATGTGGGATAAATATTCCACAAAGTTTTTTTTTTTCTAATAATCAATATGAAAAGGCACCAAAATAAAGGTTCTCCCCCTCTCTACCCATCTAAAGCAACATCTAGACTAGTTGGTAGGGACGCGTCTAATATTCTACACGACAGGAGGTTGGTGGTTCAAACCTCACAGTCCCTCAATTTTTCTTGGTCTTGCTCAAGAGGAGAAGATATATAGCAGGTGTAAGAATTCTATTCTCATTTACCTCACTAGCCTGCCTAGCTAGTCGAATAACCTTGACCAATAGGTGGTTAGGAGTTCAACTCCCGCCTGCTGCAAAGTACCAAACTTGTGGTCACGAGCATAAGGTATTTTTTAATAGCTTTGGTTTTGATTTTTGCATTTTTTTTTGTAAATTAAAACCTCATCTAACAACATTGTCATTTTTTTGAAACCTAGTGTATTTTTTTCCTTGGAGGATAAGAAAACAATATTTGCACTTAGTTTTCTTTTGACCATTGAAAGGGTACATAAACATTTTTCATCCTTGTTTATTTTGCAATCAAAAGGGGGGATAAAAGCATTATTTTCTTACAAAATTCTAGGAAAAAGGGGTGGGAATTGTGGATTTGAATATAATTTTTTGCAAAGAAAACCTCAAATATTTTACAAATATCATTGTAATACAGATGCATTTTCGATGGAAACCTACATCTTAAACAAAACTGGCATTGTAAATAGGTGCATTTTCGGTGGGAACCAACACCTATAGTTAAAATTTGTGGGTACTTGTGATTTTTTATTGCATTTAATTTCTTGTTTTTTGCATTTCAATCATAAGTTAAAATTTAAAATAAAGCAAAGAAAAGACCCCAAATTTTACACCTATTTGTGCATTTTATCGCATCGCAGTGTTCGATATATATGGTACCTCTGGTCCATACTTATAGATAATGTTGTCATGCTTTGGGATATTGTATCTAATGCCTAACATAGCTACAATAATGACATCTAAGCTATTTTTCTCTATAAATAATCGGGGAGATATAAGTAAAGCTATTTTTTTATATTCACTCTATTTAATACCCTAATTCATTTTGATTGTTTGGCGTAAACTCCTCCAACTCATTATCCTTTTTTGGAAGGGTTTTGAGGTAGGTGCCATCAATTTGATTGAATTAACTTTCACATACTCTTTGTCAGTATAAAGAAAGGGGTACCATTTTGTGATATAAGGAACCTTCACAATGGCCATTGTTCACAAATATCTATTAGATTCATAGTTGCTCAAAGGTTCTAATTTTGCACCATGGAAAAAAAATATGAGAGTTATCATTCAGGTTGAAGATTTGTGGGATGTAGTGAATAGCACTACAAAATGTCCTACAATAGCAGAACTAGATCAAGATGTATTTGATAAGAAGGATTGAAGTTATCTCATGTTTATTATGATTGCTACTACATATGAGGTACAACCTCATATTTGTGATGCTACTATTGGTAAACAAGCTTGGGATTCTTTAATCACCATCTATGAAGGGAATAATCAACCCACTATTCTTAAACTTAAATCTCAACTTCATACACTCAGTATGAAATATAGTGAATCAATTAAACTATTCCTAAGCAGAGTGGCAAAATTGAAAGCCAAATTGAATGCTATGGGAGAAGCAGTGGCTGATGCTCTCTTGACTTCAGTCATTTTGAGAGATTTTCTGGAATTCTACAAGGTATTAATCACATCTCTTCAAGTATCTGGTAGGCAAGTTACCTTTGTGGATTTGTTCAATTTGCTTCAAATTGAAGAGGAAAATAAGCTTCAAAGAGATGAAGTGACATATAATGCACTTTACTCCAAACAAGGGAGAAATAAGAAAGGTAAATTTTAGAAGGGAGGATCTTAATCCAAAGGAAAATGGAAACAACCTTAACAGAAAGACAAGAAATATTGAAAAATCTGTGATATGGATAACCATGACACCAATAGGTGTTGGTTCAATAATAAACAACCCAATGACCAAGATCACAAGAAAAAAGGAAAGGAGAAATACAAAAAACCACAAAAGAAGAATAAAAAATCTAAGGGAAATGTTGCTTATGAGGAATCAGACTTAGAATCTGAGAGAGCACACAAGGTGTTCATGACCCACATATATTTTTAGCAGAAGGATCCTTTGTTGTGTATTGATTCTAGTTCCAGTAAAAACATGACTGGTGATAGATTGTGGTTTGAGACTTTTGAGGCAAAGTAAGGCAAACCAGTGACCATTGCTAATGATAAGACCTACCGAATACAAGGTGAAGGATATGTTTCAGCCACTCTTCCAGATGGACATTATTATATTAAGAACATTCTTTATGTTCCTGGATTGGTAAAAAATTTTTTTTTTTTTTTTTTTAGTCCCTCAGATCTTGGATAAAAACATGGATGCTATTTTTAGAGTTGATGATGGCAAGAAGCACTACTTCATCACTAGAAAGGGAAAGCATGTAGCAACAAGTTCATACAAGTATAGCTTGTTTCTCCTATATGCTATTTCTATGCCTCATGTTGCCATGGCAAAAAACATAAAGGAGGTCATTTCTATTTAGCACAAGAGATATGGGCATCTGAGTTTAGGATATTTTCTCAATTTGAGTAAGTATGATATGATGAAAGGTCTTCCCAACCTTTCATCCACTTTGCCAGTTTGCTCGAATTTCTTAGCATGGAAGCAACATTGAGTACCATTTGAGGTGAGCTCTTAATAAGCTAAGAAGCCTTTGGAGTTGGTACAAATTAATTTGTGTGGTCCTATGTCCAAAAATTATGGTGGAAATAGGTATTTTTAATTGTTTGTTGATGATTACTCATGAAAGCTGTGGTTTTTCTTTTTACAATTGAAATCTTAGGTATTTATGTACTTTCAATAGTTCAAGAAGAATGTTGAGGAGTCAAGATGTTCCATCAAGACCCTCTTCTTAGATCAAGGGGGAATATACCTCCAAATAATTTTCATCATTTATGAATTCACATGGGATTAAGAGATAGCTGACAACAACATATACTCCACAAGGAAATAGATTTGTTGAGAAAAGGAATCATTCCATCATGGAAATGGTTTATTGTATGCTTAAGGAGGCACATATTGAGTAGCAGTATTGGGAAAAAATAGTAAATAGAACAATGTACCTCCTGAATAGAGCACCCACAAAATATCTCCAGGGCATGAATTCACAAGAAGCATGGAGTGGTAGGAAACCCTCCATTTCTCATCTATGAATTTTTGGGTGTAAGGCATTCATGCACATTCTAAAACAAAAGAGAAATAATTTAGATGAGAAAACCTTGCAATGTATTTTTCTTGGATATGATGATCATTCAAAGAGATATTGGTTGATAGATCCTACAACCAAAAAATCTCATATAAGTAGATATGTGGTATTTGATGAAGCTTTCACATCAGATTTCACATCTTCAACTATATACCTTGATGAAGAGGAACCTAAGAAAGAGACTCCACCTCCACATAAAAAGTTTCCAAAATGGCATACTATCACACTAAGAGATTAAATGTTGACTTCACTTCCATTTCTAACTCTAGATCGACCTTGCACACATAGCATGACTCAACATATTAGAGTAGAGGCATCAACTTAAAAGGATGACGATCTTTACCAACAATGTTATTAACTATATGTAGATGCAAAGGAAGATAGAGAAGTAGATATGGATGATGAAAGGGTTTATATTTCTACATTGGATGAGAATGAACCCATAACAATTCAATATGCACTTAGTGAGCCTTAGTGGAAGACTTCTATGGATGCTAAACATACATATCTCATGAAAAATAACACATGGAAGCTAGTTGATCTACCTACAGGAAAGAAGCCCATTGGCTACAAATGGGTGTTCAAAGTGAAGTATAAGGTAGATGGAACTATTGATAAGCATAAGTCCCATCTTGTTGAAAAGGGCTATGCTCAAAAATAAGGTATTGATTATGAAGAGACTTTTGCACCCACAAAAAAAATGACTACCATTCATGTACTTTGTGCTATGGTAGCTCAGTTCGAGTGGAAGTTACAATAGATGGATGTCAAAAGTGCCTTTTTAAATGGTGACCTGCAAGAAGAAGTGTACATGACCCAACCAAAAGTATTTGTGGTTGAATACCAAGAGCTAAAAGTTTACAAGTTGGTTAAATCCTTGTATGGGTTAAATAAGCTCCATGAGCTTGGTATATAAAAATAGATAGTCACCTATTGCAACATGGATTCAAAATAATTCCTTCAAATGCTAATGTCTATATCAAAAATAATGATTTTGACATAGTGATTTTAGTACTCTATATTTATGATATGATGATCACTAGAAGTTCAAAGAAAATGATAGATGTAGTGAAAGATGACTTGAAATAATCATTTGAGATGATAGATCTATGAATTCTTCACTATTTTCTTAGTTTAGATATGGCATAGTAAAATAATCATATCAAAGTGACACATAAGAAGTATACCAAGACATTGATTGAAAAATATCGTATGAGGGATTGCCAGCCTAAAGAAATTCCAGTGAAACCAAGGCTTAAGTTATCACGATATGATAAATATCCATAAGTAGATGGTACTCTCTATCACCAACTATTTAGGAGTCTCATATATTTGACAAACACCAGGCAAAATATTAGTTTTATCATGGGTTATATTTCAAGGTTCATGCAGGAACCTAAGGTGAGTCATTAGAAAGCAGTAAACCGGTTTTCTCATTATGTCTATGGTAGTATAGAATATGGCTTGTAGTACAATAAGAATGACAATTTCTTCTTACAAGGATACATGGACACAAACTATGTCGGACCCATTGATGATCAAAAATCAACTTCTAGATACATTTTCCATGTTCAATCTGGACCTGTCTCTTGGCACACTAAGAAGCAGTAGTTGGTTGCTTTAACTTCTACAAAGGCAGAATATCACCTAGCACATGGAGAAGTCTGCGAGGTGATATGGTTAAGTCATATTCTTACAAACATGGGTCTTCCAAAGAATCTTCCACTTCACTTGTTTTGTGATAATCAAGGTGTTTTGAACCTTGTCAAGAATCCAATCTTTCATGAGTGTACTAAATACATTAATAGTCAATGTCATTTCATTCGAGATGAAGTTCCAAAGCACCACATACAACTCCAATACATTCCCACTGATGAGCAAGTTGTAGATATTTTCACTAAGGCACTTGCACATATCAAATTTGAATTGTTTCACAATGCTCTTTGTATTTCAAAATAATGTAATAAGGGGGTATATTAGCATAGATAACTAAGTTCTATATATTTTATTACATTATTTAATCATAGTTCATTAAGCACTTAATAGGTGGTTTGGGTAATTGGCAGTTGGTTAAACCATTCTCCTTTGTACCTATATATTATTCTCACTTCAATAATATTTGTTGACCATTTGTACAATACCTATAAAATAATGATAAGTTCCTAGTTCCACAGGAAGCTGAGAAGAAGATCCAAGCTCAAGGGGACAAGAAAAGTACATGGGTTCTTAGAAGTAAAATTAAAAGGAAAATAATAAATAACAAATAGGTTCTAAATATGAGGCACGTGAAAGGTTGAAATTCTCTTTTTTCACTAAGAGACAGATAATTAAAGTTAATCAGTAGCATAAGAGGAAATTTGGTAAAAATGACAAAAGGTATGAGAAGATCTCTTTAGAAAACTCTAATTTTAACATTGTAGATGAACTAAATAGAAATCCCTCTAGGGCAAGTCTCTATGACACTCTCTTCATACCTAGTCAAATTGATTTACAAAAAGCTTCTTTGAATAAAAATTCTCAAGAAAAGAAAACTACCACCATTTTGAACCTATCATAGGGCCAAGAAAATATGACTCCAAAAACATTAAAAAATAAACCCTCTCTCTTTAATATTTATTTAATAATGGAAGCTAGGATGGACTGTTCACAACTATATTATAGATTTAGGGGCTTCAACTAAAGTCATGCCTAAAGCAGTATGTGATGAAATTGGAATGGAGTATACTCAATCATACCTAGGAGTGTTGCAATTATATGGGACACCATTTAAAACCATTGGAGTTGTAAAATATGTGTTAATGAGATTACATAGGGTCCCAGAGGTCACTATTGTGCAAGAAAATTTAGTAGTTGACTTGGAACCTTATTTTGGTTTATGCCTTTCCAGGGAATTTACTACCAAGCTAGGAGGTTACATGTATCTATATACTATTCTATTATGACTATTCCATATATAGGAAAAATGATAAGGATAGTTTTTGAAAAACCTGTAGCTTATCATATTGAGAAAATAGAGGAAGACATGTGTAACCTCTCAATGTTGGAAGAGTCCAAACTAGTAGAAATCCTTGAAGATTTAGAAGTGGAGGATGAGTTACCATTTAGAGAGTATTGTAGTATATTAGAGACAAGAATGAACACTTATAGAATCTCTTATGAGGATGAGAAAATAACATATACCATATCAAATTAGTCACTAAGAGAATCAAATATTTGGATAATGCATTTTGATGGAGCAAGGTGCAAAAAGGGGGCTAGTGCTGGCATAATTTTGAAATCTCCCTGAAAATATATCAAGAGTTTTCATATATACTAACTTGGTGTTGTACCAATAATGCTATAGAATATGAGGCTCTATGCTCAGGATTAATGCAAGTAGAGAAAATAGGAATAAAAAATTTGGACATATATGGAGATTCAAAACTAATGGTTAATCAAGTTACAGAGAGATGTAGCAACAAGCACCAGTACTTTAAAAATGTAGGAATAGAGTATGGTATTTGGTGTAATTTTTGGATGCCCTAAAAATTCATTCTATCCCTAGAAGTCAAAAAAATTGGCTGATGCTTTAGTAGTAAGAGGTTCTAACCTCAATCCATATGTAGACTTAGGGTCAACTAAAGACAAAATGGTCAAATTAGTTTTTAGACCTTAATTTCTAGATAGATAGATTTTCTAGCAAGTTTTTGAAAATGATGATTATATTATTGAATTCCTAGTTAGGCATGCTTGCTTGACTAATTTACAAGAAGATTCACTTCAAGAGATAGATCAACAAGATATTAACTGTTGAAAATTATTCATATCCCTAAAGTCTTGATCACATTAGAGATTAATTTTGATAATGAATATGGAAAGAAGTCAAAAGCCATGAAAATTGATTATGAAGTCTACAAAGAAATTGGCATAAAAATATAGAAGCCTTAAGATTCGTATTCAGTGTTCTCCAAAATAAGTGGAGGAACTTAAGGCCCTATCCTTTCAATACCAAGATATTATAGTATGGTCTTATGAATATCTCAAAGTCTATGACAAAAGGATCATTCAACACACGATTGAGTTAGAATATGATGTAAAATCATTCAGATATAAACAAAGGCATATGAATCCTAAGATTGAATTTATAAAGAGATAGGAATTGCTCAAATTGTTGAATGAAAATATCATCTACCCTATCAAACACTCTACATGGGTAGCTAACTTGTTATCCATAAAAAATAAGAATGGGAATATCCACCTGTGCATTGATTTTAGAAATCTAAATAAAGCATCATTGAAGGATAATTATTGTCTCCCTCAAATTGACCAAATTTTATAGACTATAGCAAGGGTTGAGAGATTTCCTTTATTTTATGGATTTTTTGGATATAATTAAATTTGGGTGAAGGATGAAGACCAGTTCAAAATAGCATTACTACCAAGTGGGATTCCTTTACCTATCAAAGAATGCCTTCTAGTTTATCTAATTTAGGAGCTACTTTTTAGAGAGCATGGACTATGTATTTGGGGAGTTGATTAATAGAGTCATTCTCATATACCTATATGATATGAATGTGTTTTACCATAAAAAAATGCACATTTAAAACACTTGGAGTAGGTTTTTAAAAAATGTAAAGAATTTGGTATCTCCCTAAACCCAAAGAAATCATTTTTTCCATGAGGAAAAATTGTTAGGGCATGTAGTCTCCAAAGAGGGAATGGAAATTGATCCTGATAGAGTAAAATCAATACTAGCTCTTCCTCTTCCCTTAAATAAAAAATCTTTGCAATATTTCTTTGGGCAGATAAATTTTGTAAGGAATTTTATTTTATATTTTGCTCAAATTGTCAAACCAATATCAGAGCTACTCAGGAAGAACATGGAGTTTAAATGGATTAAAAAATAGGAAGTAATCTTTTAAAGAAATTAAAAAATCCATTTCTACTACTCTACTATTGGTAAATATTGACTTTAGACATGGGTAAGTAACTTGGTATCCATCAGAAAGAAGCATGGGGATATATGCCTGTGCATTGATTTTAGAAATCTAAGTAGAGCATCATTGAAGGATCATTAACCTCTCCCTAAAATTGACCAAATTTTGTATATTGTAATAGGGGCTAAGAGATTCTATTTATTGGATGGCTTCTTTGGATATAATCATATTTGGGTGAAGGATGAACACCAGTTAAAAATAGCATTTACTACCAAGTGGGGTACCTTTGCCTATCAAAGAATACCTTTTGGTTTATCTAATGTAGGATACTTTTTAGAGAGCCATGGACTATGCATTTGGAGAGTTTATTAATAAAGTCATTCTCATATAACTAGATGATATGACTATGTTTTCTCACAAAAAATAGGTACATTTAAAACATTTAGAGTAGTTTTTTTTTAAATGGGAAGAATTTGGTATCTCCCTAAATTCGAAGAAATTATTTTTTGCAGTCCATGAGGGAAAATTGTTAGGGCATGTAGTCTCCAATAAGGAAATTGCAATTGAACATGATAGATTAAAATCAATACTATCTCTTTCTCTTCCCTTAAATAAATTTTTTTTCCAATCTTTCTTTGTGTAGATAAATTTTGTAGGAAATTTTATTTCATATTTTGCTCAAATTGTCAAACCAATCTCAAATCTACTCAGGAAGAACATGGAGTTAAAATGGACTAAAAAGAGGAAGCAGTTTTTTAAAGCAATTAAACAAGGCATTGCAACTACTCTAGTATTGGTAAACCCTAACTTTAGCAAGGATTTCATTCTATATGCCTATGGAGTTGAGGAGAGTTATGTGGTAGTGCTCACACAAAATAATAACACTGAGGAGGAACACCCTATATTTTTTGGAGTCAAATTCTCCACTTGTACTAGAATAAGTATAACTTTATTGAGAGACAAGTATTTTTAGTTATGAAATCATTAAAGAAATTTAGACAATACTTGGATCAAAACAAGACTTTGGTTTATGTGGTACATCCAAATGTTTGAAATTTTATTTTACAAGTAGATTTGGGTGATAAATATATGGTTGGATCACAAATATTCAAGAATTTGATATAGAGATACATCCCACCAAGTTGGTCATACGAATATCCTTGTGTCAAGAATTAGCTACCAAAGCAAATAAAGAATATAATATAGCCTACAAAATAATAGAATTAGAACAAAATGATGACACTCTATCAGAAGGAGCATACTGGGTTGATTAGCTTACAAGCTATTTCCAAATGAGAATATTCCCCCCAAATCTCAAATGCTTCACAAAGGAGGTATAAACTACAAGACTTGAACTATGTTTTATTGTCTAAGGGCTTGTTAAGGAAAAACCTAGATGGAGTCTTCTTAAGATGTGTCAAAGAAGACCAAAAAAAAAATATCTTAAAATAATTTCATGATGGGTTATCTAGAGGCCATTTTTTATGTAGGATTTCTACATTGAAAATTATAAAGGCTGTTTATTATTGGTATGCTATTTTTTCTAACGCTTTCAAAATTTCCAAATCATGCGATAAATGTCAAAGGTATGTAGGAATTAACATGAATGATTTATTGCCTCTACAACCCATTCAGGTAGAGCAACCATTTCAGTAGTGGGACCTAGATTTTTTAGGGAAGATTAACTTTAATTCTTTAGTAGAACTTAGATACATCTTCACTACCATAGGCTATTTCACCAAATGGGTTGAGGCAATTCCAACCAAGAAGTCAGATCAGGATCTAGTTATTGAATTTATTGAAATCCTAATTACAAGGTTTGACATCCCTAAGAAATTGGTGAGTGATAATGGCTCATCCTTCATAGGTGCAAGATACATTGATTTTTCTAGTAGAAATGGTATTTGTTTGAAAATTTCATGTAACTATTATACATAGGGGAATGGTTTAGCATAATCAACCAACAAAAAATTACTAAAAATGCTGAAAATATCCTTGGAAGACAACAAAAGAAGTTGGCACTTACTTTTGAATCAAGTCCTATGGGAAAATATAATTACAATATAATAAACAATAGGCACCTCACCTTATTTCTTAGTGTATGAAAAAGAGGCTAAGATTTCTACACATTTGGAGATACCTACTTTAAAAATAGCTAGCTGGAATGATGTACCATATGAAAGTCATATGAAAGTAAGGTTAAATTAGTTACTATAGGTAGAAGAAATGAGGGATGAAGACTACAAATAGTTTTAGGAGCACTTAGCATAGATAAAGGGTTGGTTTAACAAAAGAGCTAATTACAAGAGATTCAAAGTTGGATATTTAGTCTTAAAATGGAATATAGAGAAAGCTTAGCCATGCAAACTTAAAAAAATTGATGCATAATGGGAAGGCCCATTTGTAATAACTAAAGCTAGACAAAGCAATGCTTTTCAATTACAATATCAAGAAAAGATAATTCTACCTATCCCAATAAATGGGTATCACCTCAAGCTTTATTTTAATTCAATGTTCTCTCTTTGTACTATATGTATCATAATTTGTAAATTTTTCTATTTTTTGCATTTTTTTTGAAGAAATAGAAATGAAAATAATAAATTGACCATGGTTGTGATTTTTCCCGAGGATGCAAGTCATATTGTATTTGTAAGTCATCCAAGCCAAAATTTAAAGAAAATTTGACATGTCCTAAAGTTTTGTGGTTATTACAATATTAAGAGGTCATACGACCATGTTCAAAACTTAATGAAACTATGCTTTGAAAAGAGAAGTGTGGTCACTCTTAGATTAGCCTAGCAATACCACATTTAACTAAATGTATACTAGTCACAAGTATCCCATAAATAAGCCTATGTATGAAAAGAAGTTGAATTCAAATTGTATGAAAAAAACATACGTTGAGGCCATGCCATTAGCTATAAGTTTTAACCAATCATGAACATAATAACTCTTTAATATAACGACAATTATATTTTGCATGCAAAAAGGTAGGGATGTCGAATAGATGCTTCACCTTCCGTATTAATGACACACGCTTTGGGGAAACTTATATGTTTGGTAGCGTAGAACAACATCCACCCTTACCATGCATCCAAAGTTTAGAGTAGAGTAAAACATAGAGTGAGTCCTAGAGTTTGGTGAAATTCACTATTTTTCCCTACAACTATGAGTAATCCTATTCATAAAAGTAGTGATGGCTTCATCATATGTAGCCACCAAGAAATGTGTAGGACACTAAAATAAGGGTGAGAATTGCTTTTAGGATTCTATAGATAAGGTGAATGATACAATCATGATGTGGAAGGAAAAGGAATAAATGAGAGCAAAAGTTGAGAATAGGGTGGCCCAATGTATATCACTATCAAGTATAAATTATATTGCAGTTAGTTCTCTCATTTCATTTTATATACATAATTCTATGCATCCTTACCTTGATTTGATTTTTAAAAATAGTAAGCAATTACAAGCTTTGTCATAGAATGATGCAAATTGTCGAGGGTAAGACCATAATGCATATAAATGTTGAGACGGTCAATAATGTTTTTTACCCAGGTATGTGACCAAATGTAAGAGCGAAGGTGTTTACCCAAAAGAACTAGGCTAGGTACTACTTCCTTGATACCCATTCAGAAGGAGGAATTCATTTCCTAAATTTGTTGTCTAGTCATCTGAAAAGAAAGTTAAGTAGCAGAGCCTTACCTCAAACCCCTATCAAGCTAGAAGAGTTTGTGAATATTAAGATTTATTCAATATTGGATATAATTGGGGCCTTACCCACTGATACATTTATTTATAATTGGTATATAGCCACTGCCTACTACATCTCTAATGCTAAAAAGTATGACCTAGCTCAAAATAATAACCATCCTATATTCTTTGATTGGCCCAAATACCTAGACAACATGGCTCATGACAACTAGAAAATATTGTAGAAATATGAGGATAAGGTGTTCTTTAGGTATTACTCCCATATGAATTGGATTTTTATTTATTCTATTAATTCTGAGATGTCATGGATAGAAGTTAGAATTAGGGACAAATATGGAGCTGCCCTTCCTATCTATGCATGGACCAATGTGTTAGGTAAATCCGAGTCTTATTATGATTTTAACAAGGAATTTTTAGGGTCGACTTTAGAAATTATCAATGTCCAAATGCCTAGCCTTTGTCCCTTGGTAGTAGAAAAATTAAAGACCAAAGGGTCAAAAGAGGGTAACTAGTACATTTTAATTGAAGGAAAAATGATTCACCTACATGGATTTACAAATAATATCATTTTGTTACCTCACTTTGTCATGAATAGATTATTCATATTGGAGTATTGCAAATAAATAGATTATATTGACTTCATCTATGGTATAGGACAAGGAAAGAAGGACATCTGTGTACACCCCTTTTTCAAAGAAGAAATTACTATGACCAAAAATGAAAAATATCAAAGCATGACTACATACATGAGAAATTTGGGATTAATAGAGCTTCCCCAAAGATGGAAATATGATCCTGATAATAAGTTTGCAGATAAATTAAAATATATAAGTAGAGGGAAGTCTCTAGAATTTGAATCCACTCTCAGGGCTCACTTGAAAAGGACATAAATAATGAATAATATTTAGAGTTAGAATAGGATGTCAATCACATGGAGGATTTGTCTCCTTGGAGAGATTTATAGAAATATGTAAAGGACTATGACCTTGAGAATTATCTAAACCATGTGTTTGATAAATCAAATGTCAAAATCGTTCTAAATAAAATGGACAAGTAGTTTTATGATAAGTATGATCAGTTCCATGAGTCTTGGAAAGCCAATGGGAGATTTCTTGCCTTAAGTTTCAAAAAACCTACTTGTCAAGTAGAAACATCAAGTTTCAAATGAGTGGTAAGAGGTAAAAAAAATGGAATTAGTATTAGAATTCCTCCATATCCTCTGAATAAAAAATAAACTATTTTAGGGGTATAATCCTCTTCCAAAGGTAAACAAGTGGAATCTTCAATTCAACCAATAATCGAGCAGCTCTAGGCATATGGAGTAGGTGCTCAAATTATAAAAATATTGGGCTATGAAGGAGGAGGCATGGACAAAGATGAGTTATGATAGACTGAGTTAATCCAAGTACATAGGAGGCTAGTGCATCTAGCCCTTAGGGGATCATCCATAGATTATGAATATTCTACACGAGAAATGGAATTTATGATTGGTATCTGCATGGTGAGATTTGCATACCTTGTCCCTATCTAGCAATAACCCCTATTAGGGAAAATAGTGGTAAGCCCTCAATAATAGTAGTTGGAGATAGTCGTCAAGAATATTTTTTCCCCTCTAGTTGGTCTAAAGGAGTGTACAAACACTTTGGAAGAAACTGATAAAGAAGAGACTAAGAAAATGGAAATAGAGTAGGCATCTCAAATGCTTGAACAATCCCAATCTGAGAAGTCCGATCCAAATCAAAAAATTCAATAGTCTCCACAAAGAGACTCGTGTAATATTTCTCTCTCCTCTTATTCTACTTCTCCTCCAAATTTCCTAAAGAATCTCCCTTTCCTTTCTAAAAATCCAGTTGAAAAATCCCCCTCTCCACAAGGTAATGTATCTCTTCCACCATAATTCACTCCACCTCCATAAAAATATCCCTCCCCTCCACTAGGTTTATTATAAACTCAAGATACATATTCTCCATATCAAAACCCACCTTTGAAATCATTGACATCTTTGTCAATATCAGTAGGACAATAATTTTTTACACCTCTTCCAACATCCTCAGTGGTAGAAGCCATAATATCCACTCCTTTATCTCATGACTCCATTATTTTAGCTACTTTCCATACTCCCTGTTCTCTAGTATCATATCTTGTGGCCTCATACGCTCCCTCCACTAATATTACCATAGCTACCTATCAAAAGACCACTGAGTTTTCACTTAACGCAAGCACTTGGTAGAATGTGCAGCTCACATAGCCATCTAAAAAGGTATCCCAAAAAAGAAAGACTACCATAGTAGATCCAGTTTCTTGAAAAAGAACCAAGTTGACCATCACTCCTAAGGTAAATAAGCCAAGAAAATATATGACCCTGGATGATTATCATGTGAAAGAGAAAATAAAGGACATTATATAATTACCTATGGAGGATGAGCTTGTGGTATCCAAAGCTCATATGAATATGGTCTATTTGCAAGGTGATATCTATAAAGTAAAGTGTGAGAGTTTGGAAGTGAAGGTGGGAGAATTGGAAGGTTCACTAAGATATTAGAAGAATATAGAGAAATTCTTAAATAATTAAGTGAAAAAGGGGCAAGATAGGTATCATGAGATGGCCAACTATAAAGAACAATTTGAAAGTGCTCAGACACAGATGAAAGTATTAATGGAACAAAGTAGCCAATTACAACAATAACTATAGTTGGAAAATATGAAGTCTTTAGAATTTTCTAAAGATAAAATGAAGTAGATAAGGAGTGAGATTTGGTCTGATATCGAGGGTTTGATGAGGAAAGCTACTTTGCTGGAATTTTTTTTAGACCTATCTGGTGGGCTCTGCGGCGATGGCAGCAGTTTCTGGAGGAGGTATGAACAACCGGAGGAATGTAGTGATGGCATCAGGTCCGTCACAGAGCGTGCATGCTAGGGCTAGTATTTATTTTAAAAATTATTGGAAGGAACATGATTTCCAATTGCATGCCAAGAATCACTTGTTAAAGAACAGTGGATGTTTGGAACGATGTGAAGCCAGGCGAGTTCTAGTGGTTCAACCAGACTCGGTGGTAGAAGATGTGGAGTATTTAACCAAACATGCACTTATTGGTAAATTTATGGGCATCCAAATTTCTCTTCCCTTTGTGGAGGCTTGGGTTAGGAAGACTTGGAACCCTGAAGGTGATGTGGAGGTGATGCTGAGTGCAAACGACTATTTTATGGTGGTTTTTTCTTGTCTTGCAGATCGTAACAAAGCATTTGAAGGAGGTCCCTATTTCTGTAACCAAGCGAGATTCTTTCTTAAACCCTGGCATGTGGGTTTCAACCCATTAGAGGAGCAGACATCATGGGTTTCGGTGTGGGTTCGGCTTCCATGGCTCCCATTGGAATTTTGGAGAAATGACATCTTGCATATGATTGCCCTTCTACTTGGGAAGCCGGTTGGGCCATCACGACAAACGCTAGATAAAAAGGTAATCTTTGTTGCCCGTATCTGTGTTGAAATTGATTTAAACAATCCTATTCTAGATTCTATTGAAATACAGTTCGGATCAACCAAATGGGTTCAAAAACTTGACTATGAAGCTCTCCCATTTTGTTGCCGGATTTGCCATGAATATGGCCACTTACAAAGAAAATGCCCTAAGTTTGTCCTGCCTGTGGCTTGAAATCTTGGGCCCTCTCGAGTCAGTACAAAATATGGATAAAGGAAAAGCCCCGATAAAGGAGGGGGATCAAGATAAGGAAGGCTTTGTTACTGTAAAACCTCGAAACAAAGGAAGAAAGGCAAAAATAGACATTAAGGATAACCAGCCAGATGCTCAGCTCAACCGTTTTGAAATTCTAGAGAATCTTGATCAGTGCATGGAGATACCTGATACATCGCTACCTATTATAGATATAACAGGACCAAATCAGTTGTCTCTTCATGAGGTGGAACCAAGGGAACTAGATATAGGGGGTTTAAATGAAGAACAGAGGGCTTTGGTTTCGAGTATAGGTGATATGGTTGGCCCTAGCCCTGGAAGTGAAGTTATATTAGAAAATGGCACAGATTTAGACATGCCCTCTCCTACCCAGGCACTGATGCAGTCATCCATGGACTGTAAAACTCCTATGGTGCTGGGATTGCAGCATAAAATAATAAAAAAAAATGCTTCAGATAATAATATGAAGGTGGGTCGGAAGAAAGACCAGGATAAAATTAAGTTAATGGGGGAGACTTTGGTAGAGTCAGGTTTGGTGAGAACATTGGAATCCCATTTTTATAACCCCCAAAAATGATTGTACTTTCATGGAATGTAAGGGGGTTGAACAGCATCCCCAGACAAAAAGTTGTTCGTGATTTGATTCATGTTCATTCTTCGAATGTGGTTTTTATTCAGGAGACTAAATTAGCTATTGATAGTTTGTTCAATATTGCTCCCAAGTTGTGGAGAAAGGGGCAATTTCAGTGTATTGGTGCATGTGGATATGCTGGTGGCCTTGCTTGTTTATGGGATCCAATTAAGATCTCTCCTCTTACCTGGATTTCCAGTAGGTGGTCTATTTTGATGATCGGGCATGATAATGAATCTGGTGAGACCATCCTACTTACAAACGTGTATGCTCCTATTGATTACAATGGTAAAGTGAATTTATGGGAGCACATTGGCTTTGTGAGAAGTATAGCTCCCCTGTACCCATGGATTTTGGATGGAGACTTCAATTCTATCACTTGTCTGGAGGAAAAACGTGGTGGGATTGATCGTCTTGAGCCTTTTTCTTCTGTCTTCAATGCTCATATCCGGGCCTTGAACTTGGTTGACATCAAGCCGGATAATGGGATATTTACTTGGCATAATAGAAGATGTGGGGAATATTCCATTTCAGAGAGACTGGATAGGTTTCTGATCTCTAGTTTTTGGATTGGCAATAATAGAAGCACTAGTTACGTGATTCCGGAGGGTAGAGGATCCGATCATTGGCCTATCAAACTCTCTCGCTCTGGAGTTAGGGCTAAAATATAATCCCTCATTTAAGTTTCAACTTATGTGGCTGTGAGATCCTAAGCTTCATGATTTCATGCGAGGCTGGTGGACTAATGGCAAACCTCCTCATGGCACTGCTATGTTCTCCTTTATGAAGCGACTTCAATTTGTTAAGCATAAATTGAAGAGATAGAATATAATAAATTTTGGGAACCTTTCCTTGGCTAATCTAGTAGCTCTTAGGAGGGTGGAAGAAGCCTCAATGAAGATTAGAGATCAGGGACTCATAGAGGAGCTTCTTGTTGAGGAATCTAAAGCTGTAAAGACCTTGCTGAATGGGAACTGAGGGAAGAAATTTTTTGGAAACAAAAAGCTCGAGTAGATTGGCTCGTCGTAATGGTAACCTGATTACCTCTCTTATTAATTCTCAGGGTGCCCTGCTTTCTTCTTTCAAAGATATTTCAGAAGAGACTAAGAGGTATTTTTCCTCTCTCTTCAAGGAGGATGCCCTCTCAGATTATGAGGAAGAAAAACTTATTCTAAACTGTATTCCCTCGATTGTTTCTAGAGAGATGAATGAGCACTTGATGGATCCAATTTCCATTGAGGAGCTGAAAAGTGTTGTATTCAAGATGAAAAAGGGGAAAGCCCCGGGTCTGGATGGATTCTCGATTGAGTTTTATCAAGAGTTTTGAGAGTTAATAAAATTTGACCTTTTGGCAGTGGTCCGTGAGTCTCAAAAGAACAAACAGATGCTAAGGGCCCTAAATGCTACCTTTGTGGTGATTATTCCCAAGAAAGAGGGAGTGAATTCCTTGGATATGTTCAGGCCTATTGCTCTCTGTAATGTTGTATATAAGATCATCACAAAAGTTATTGCTGAGAGGCTGAAGATATGGTTGAGCAAAATCATCTCTGAGGAGCAAGGTGGGTTTGTTGCTAGCCGAAAAATCATGGATGGGGTTGTTATTGCTACAGAAGATATTCACTCAATGGAAAATTCTAAGAAGAAAACTATGTTCATTAAGTTGGACATGGAAAAATCTTATGACAGAGTTAGATGGTCCTTTCTTCAAAAAGTTCTTGCTGCTTTTGGCTTTGAGGAGGAATGGATTAGATGGGTGATGAGCTATATTTCTTCTTCCTCATTCTCTATTCTTGTTAATAACGAGACTACGAAGATTTTTGAGGCCTCAAGGGTATTGAGGCAAGGAGATCCTCTATCTCCTTATTTTTTTATCATCATGGCAGAAGGTTTGGGCAGATTACTCAAGTCTTAGGTCAGGCATGGTCTCATTCAGGGGTGGAAGTGGGATAACAGTTTGCCACCTCTTTCCCACCTTCAATTTGTTGATGATACTACTTTGTTGGGAGTTGCCACTATCAAGGAAGCTAGAAACATTAGACAGTCTCTTGACATATATCTTGGTGCTTTTGGACAGGTGATTAATGAGGACAAGTCCTTTATTTTCTTCTTCAATACCCCCCCTCTTATTCAAGCTAGGATTGCTGGCATTCTAAGATTCCAGGTCGGGACTCCCCCCTTCATTTATCTTGGGATATCGATTTCATATCATCCTCTACCTAGATATTCTTGACAGTCTATACTTGATAAGTTTATAAGGAAGGTAAATCACTGGACTGTCAGATGGCTATCCTCTGTAGGTAGAGTATTGCTTTTAAAATTTGTTATTCAAGATTTACCCATTTACAGATGTTTTATGCAAACAACTCCTTCTCGTTTCATCAAGGACATGGATGCTCTGTCAAGATAGTTTTTATGGTCTGGAAAACTTGATCAATATAAATGGAGTTTGGTTAGATGGGATTCCATTTGTAGGCCAGTTCAAGAGGGAGGCCTTGGGTTGCGACAGGCAACTCTTTCTGGGCAGGCTTTGGCTACGAAACTTTATTGGAGATGGTGTACCTCTCAAGATCAGATTTGGGCTAAAATATTATCTTATAAATACTTGAGAGGTATTTTTGAGGCAGATATCCCTAGAGCCAGTTTGGTCGGGAAAGGTTCTGTTATCTGGGACACTCTAAAAAGAGGAGCTAATCTAATTAAGCAGGGTTTGTTCTAGATTTGCAATCGGGGATCAGATGTTATTTTTTGGGAGTATTCTTGGGATGGCCACCCTCCTATCTTGACTAAATATCCCAGGTTACATTCCCTAAGCATTTGTTTCTTGGAAGCAGGCTGGTCTCATGTGGAGGACTTTAAAAAAATCCAGTATTTTGGAAATATGGAGATGTACAAATGGAAAGATCCACAAGAATGGCCCCAAGGGGGATTGGCCGAGGATAGAGAGGTGCTTGCTCTTATTCTTGTAGGGAGGTATTGTTCTTCATTGAGGGATAAAGACATTCTGGCTTGGAACCCTAATCCCAAGGGAGCCTACTCTATAGCCTATGGTTATTAAGTTCTTGATAAGCAAAAGTTCGGGAGTCTCCCTGTCACATGGTGGAAAAAGGTGTGGAATAGATTTGCTTGGCCGAAATGTAACTTTTTTCTCTGGCTGGTAGCTCGTAATAAATTCCTCACTTGGGATAACTTGAGAAAGAGGGGATTTCAGGGTCCCTCTTTATGTGTCCTTTGTGGTAAGAATGAGGATGACTCTTCTCATTTATTTTTCCAATGCTCCCTTGCCAGAGACATTTGGCACTGTTGGTGGAGTTCCTGGAACCATCCTTGTTTTCATGTGCTCTCCCTAGTGGAGTTTTGGAGTAGTCTGGGCAGACCTCTAGCCAAGGCCCCCTTCCTCCAAGTGGCTTGGAATTTGGGCCCTTCTTGCATCATTTGGCAGATTTGGCTCGAACGAAACCAACACATTTTTGAGGGAATTCATTTTGCTGTTCAACAAATCTGGCAAAGGATCTTGTGTATGGTTCAAGAAACTATCCATAGTAAATGTGATGTGGACCCTCATTTGGACTCTAAGGAGGAGAAGGTATGACAGGCCCTTGGTTTGTTTGGGGTTGGTGTGAATTCTTCTAGCCCTAGTAGGATTCCTCAGCTTAGCAAGAAGGTTAGGGGAGAGGGTAGATGGAGACATCCCCCTAGAGGAGTTTTAAAAATTAATACTGATGGGTCGTATAGGGGCAATCCTGGACATGCTGGAATTGGTGGTGTTGGGAGAGATTCTGCTAGCGTGGTCAGTTTTTTCTTTTCCATTTATAAAGATGTTCACTCCAAAAATCTTATGGAAGCTCTGGCGATACTTGAGGCCTTGCAAAGGGGGTTTTCTCTTGGCTGGCACAGGATTATTTGTGAGTCTGACTCTCAAATTTTGGTTAATATTTTAAATAGCAAAAGAGTGGAGGATGTTAATTGGCAGTTGGCCTCTGTGACCATTCAGATTATCAGAATGAGTGAAGAGTTCAAATTTATATCCTTTGTGCACATTCCAAGGGAATGGAATGGGGTTGTCGATTACCTGGCCAAAAGGGCTTCTGAGCTATTGGATACTCAGAGTATTGATAACTGGGAGAGTCTCCCGTCTAGGGATTCTCAACACCTACGGGAGTTGATCCATAAGGATGTTCAAACTTAATGTGGTTTGTTTTTTTTGGTTTTCTTTGGGAGTTGACCTTGTCTGGTGATTTAGCCTGTCTTGTTGCTTATTTGAGTCCTGGGTGGGGGCTCAGCTGTACTTTGTAATCCAGACTTTTTATCAATAAATTTTTACCCCTTTATTTAAAAAAAAAAATATTTGGTCTGATATCCAACAAAATGGTTTGGAAGCTAAATACATCTTCATTTTTGTGGATGATGCCAACAATTAAGTGGTGAGTGCTAAAAATACCCTCAAGGCTGTTCAAGGAGATATTTAACATAAGGTTGCTACAATCAAGAAAATTTGTAATTTGGCAAGAGCAAGGTTTAGAGTTGTAACAAGGGTCATCCCCAATAAGCAATGGTGCACTAATAGGAACATTACCAAAGGCATCCTAAGAAATAATATATTTTTGTCAAAAGGTTGGCAACTGGTAGACACGTTGGATATTAAGATGAACAAAATATTGCAAAAAATTAATTAGATTAAGCATCATAGTGTTTCACATTTATGGGGAGAATATCACCAATACATCAAAGAAGTGAAATTGAAAGAAAAATTTAACCCAATTTTTAAGGATGAGTCTAAAATTGAAGGATGGCCTAAGCTAAGCCAACAAGACCAAATAGTTCAATTAATCAACGATTTAATGCAATTGAAGGATGTAATAAATAAAACTGGTAATTGTGGTTTCAAACCATGTTATGAAAAGGTTGGAAAACTACAATAGGTCCATCAACATTTACTAGAAATCCTAGTAATTCCCCAAAAATATTGGAAAGAATCCTCTAGACCTCTTGAAGATGTTGTGCAAATTCTGAGTGAGGAATATGTAAGTGAGGAGGAAGTAGAAGAAGATGAAATTGACAATGAGAGTCAATCTAACAAGGAAAAGGAAGATGAAGAAGAATAAGTGTAGGAGATAAACCAAGAAAAAATTGCAACTGAAGAGGTGATCCATGTTGAGGAAGAAAAACAATATCACAAAGAGGAGCAGAAAGGATACCAATGAGAAAAAAAGGAGTAGCACTTTTGGCATGACTTAGGTTTTGACAAGTTTCTGCAAAGAGCAAAAAATACATGACCTTCTAGAAACATGATGAAGGCATGATTATTTTTACTATATATAACCAAGGTTTGGCCATCTCACTGAGTAAAGAAGACATTTTGATTCGTATATTACCTCTATATGAACTGTTACCCTCTACAAAATAATTGATCATTTTTTGGAGAAAGGTAGTAGTTCTATGGAAGTGATATTGAAAACAATCAGTAGATGCCTCATTTTCCCATGTATATTCCCACATTTTTTGTGCCTTCTATTCCCAATCATTCACTCATTTATTTTACTTTCCTCCTTCCCTTCATTCATCTCATTTTCATATTTTTTCCATTTTCTTTTTGTCTATATTTTTTTGACCTGTTTAATTTTGTGACTCCATAATGTTAGAAATAGCTTATATTACATTATTTGGGTCATGGAAATGTACCTTAATTGGTACATACTTAGGAAATTATATTACTTTAGGGTAAAATTATGCAGTTACTTCATGCAATGTAATAAATGCACAAGTGTCAATGTGTAACCTTTAAATGTGCAAGGTGTCCCTTGTACAACTAGGTAGAGTGTTGTCCAAGGAACTTATCTTCATTTATAAAGTTCCATAGTTATAGAAGATATATGATAGTAGTGTAGGATAGTAACAGTAGTGTAGTGTTTGTGAGCTATAATCTTAGAAATAATTCATTGAGTAGTAGCTTGTATCATGGAGTGTTCATTTCCTCCATAGCTACTATTGTATTCATTTTCATCATTTCTATTTATAGCATATTTTAGTCATCTCATAGATTTACTTTCTTTCTTATTATTCTATATCTTGTGAATTCTATATCCCATTGAATGTTGTATAAAAATATAATAGTGGTATTAGAGCTACAATAGATAAAAGCTATGATAGATCAAGCTATGATAGATCAATAGGAAAATTACCATTATAATTGACCTTGAGTTTTTTGTCAACTTAATGCGCCATTGGACCAATCATTGTCAAAATTTATCATAATAGTCTAGGTGATAGAATTAGCGAGAGCCACAAGTGAGGATTGAACAAAATATTAGTTTTATAAATACTAAGATTGCATATTGCTAGAGTCTTTACACAAAGTTATAGAAAAACATGTGAAGACTAGGACTCAGTATTTGATCCACTATGAAACAACTAGTGAAGCTCGTCTAAGAGATCTAGAGATATTTACCTGAAGTTTTTTTTATTGCAGGGAATTAATTCTCAGATGATTGGGACACCTCCTACAATAGAAAGCTAGGAGACCTCAACTTCGTTGCCCAAAGGTTGGAGTGCCTTCATAGTGTAGATATTAGTTATTGTAGAAAGGAGAATACTTCAAAAAAAAACTTCTGGAAAAGAATCATGGTGAATTCAGGAGATAGGAGATCTCCATTTCTAGATTGAAGAACTTCACAAAAATAAAAAAACCATAGAAGACCTGATTCAAAAGAAAAGACCATAGAATCCTTGATCCAGAAGAAAAGGCCACAAAAGCCTAGAAAAGGCCATAGAAGCCTTAATATTGAATAAAAGACCACAAAGCATTGATATTAAATAAAAGGCCACAGAATCCTTGATACTAAAACAGGCCACATATGCCTTTATCCCGAAGAAGAATCCAAAAGAGAGTATCTCATTCAGAAGCATATTTCAGTACTAATATTTTTGTTGCAGGTAAAGGAGATCAAGTAAGTCGAAAAAGCTTCCTACAAGAAATATAGGAAGAGTAGCCTCTTTAGAATCAATCAAAAACTTGAATAAAAAAAGATAAGGAGGATATCCCATTGAAGAAACTCTAGACAAGGAGGAATAAGAAGGACTAGGAGAGTCCTGCTAGAATCTAGAAGCAACAAAATCAAATATCCAGAAGAAGATCTATCCATCAACACTTCTAGTAGTAGAAGGTTGAAGATAAGGTCTCAAGGAAGACTAGAAAAAGTTGCAAGATCGAATACCTTAGTGAGGTCTCGATGAGCATCCAATAAAATGCTAGGATAGCCTTCTTGAAGATATCATCAAAGGAGAACTCACTAGAACTACCAAGGAGAAGACCCTAATAGTGAAGGACTTGGGAAAATTATCACCATCCGACAACAAGCCCAAGAGGAGGATAATTTAGAAAGGAGTGCCAAATCTAAGAAAAATAATAATTCAATAAAGACCTCAAGATATTAAGAATCTTGAGAAGAAGATACTGCTTGAAGTCAAAATTTGATAAGAAGACTTGAAGACAGAAGAAGCTCATCAAATCTAAGAGATTTGAATATTGCCTCCCATATCAAGAGGACACTGCTTTAGAGTTTCAAAATTCTCCAAATTTACAGCAGAAGGAGGAGACCACAAGAGGAGAATAAAGTCACCAAATCTTAGTTTCATGAAAGGAAGTTTGAGACTACAATTTGGTTAATAAGGAACTATTCAAAATAGTCTATAAAGAGTTGCAAGATCTTACTCAATGCAACAACTTTGTTATCTAATACACCAAGATCTACATCCTCTACAGAAGTGGTAAAGAAGCTACAAAATCTTTTAGAAAAAGGTAAGAAAATATTGGTGCAAGTAGATTCATTAATTGGATTACTTTTCAGATTTGTTAAAGCACCTTAATCCAGATTAAATTTGCAACCTAAATTATAGTCTTCAAAAGTGCAAAATAAAAAGGTTCATTTTAGAGGTTAATTTGGACACTAGGATTTCATTAGATTCTAGATATTAATTATCTATCAACTACCTATTATCTACTTTGAAAAGTGAAAAGAAGAATAAATCCTATAATACTAATTGTAGTGAATTTGCAGAATATTTGAAGGTTCATTTCAAATTATTCTTGATTAGTTGTAGTGAATTGATTAAGTGAATTTTCTTGAGAGTATATTGGAGTGATAAGGTGTAATTTTTTAGTGCATTAAAAAGTAGAATTTGTTAGATTCATTTGCACTATTATTACTCTCAAAAGAAAATAGTTTTTTGTATTGAAAAAAGGTACAAAATCTAGTTTGCAAGACACTCTTAAAGAAAATCACTCTTAAAGACACTCTTAAAGCATAAAAACCAGCAACTCTTAGTGTCCAATATAAGCCCTTGAAATTGGTTAGTACAGGCAAATAAAAGGTAACCAAAAAGAATCTTCAAATATTGAGACTTGGTGAGTCTTAAATCCAAAGCACTTAGGGTTTAGTGCAATTAAAATAAAACTTCTATTTTACAGTGTTTACAAAGCTTGGATTCCCTATAAAATACCCAAGCAAAGAGGGTAAGGAGTCTACTCAAAATGATATCCTCAAAACCCTCATTTGTGCACTTAAAATCTTCTACAAAATGAGACTACAAAATATGAAAAATGGAGTGCAAAAAGGATGCAAAATAAAATGTATTATTCACAAGGTATTGCACTACATTGTCCATAGAAAATAAGCAAATAGAAGGTTCTATTACAGTAAAAAAGGTCATAGGGAATCCATCCAAGAAGGACAAAAGAAAAGCACTCCATATTTGTGGTCCAAGGAGCCATAAAAAAGGCTCACTCCTCATGTATCTTGGATGAAAGAATCTACACAACACAAGCACACAATAGAAGATCAATATCCTGTAGTTACATAGAAGAAGAAGGAGCCATACTACAAGAAAAGGCATCACTATTACCTCGTCCAAATGTGCACGAACAGTGCTACAATTTGCACGCCAAAGAGAACAAAAAGTGAGGATAAAAGGTGTTAAGAGAAAAGAACTAAAACTTGGTGAAGGAAATACTCCAAAGGCAACATCTTCCACATAATTTAGAGCTCCAATACTACCTCAAGGATTGATTACGAGTGAAAATATTTTACTTGCACTTCAAGGAATGTAGCAAGCAGAGGAAGAGGTATAAATAAGGAGTTACATCCTCCTTGGAGGAGTTACAATGATAAAAACCATGCAAAAACCTTTAATGCTACTTGGCACAATCTCTCAATAATGTTCAACATTCAAGAAACACTACAACGAAGATTACAAGCACATACTCAAGTTTGAAGTGCTACAAGAGCTAGAATAAGTGTTACTAAAGGTTGGCAGGGTTGTTATGTAAAAGATGCAAAAATTACACAGGTTGGAGCACCCATGAGTAACATAAGTGACACTTGGTAGTTTTTATCTCTATTAAAATCCATGCAAACGTGAAGTGAATAGAGTAGAAGGAAGAATAAAATTTTCATAGTCAAGGCTTTTGGAGAGGAAAAAGCAATCAAACTATTTTTAGGACAACGTGTAAGAGAGGAAAGAAGGAGCATTTAAAGCTCCATTAAAGGGAGACCAAATCTATAGCGAACGTCTCTCTAAGAATCAAAGAAACACTCAACCAATCATCTCTCAAAGGATCCACACTTGTACAAATTGCTCTCACCATCTCAAGCTCTACAAGCTACGTATTAATCTTGTTACACCCAGCCAAAATCAGTGTTATATAAGTGTGAAGATAAAGGGCGAAGGTAAGTTTAATTATCTCATTTAATTATGCTTTCTAACATTGGAGAAATAAGGTTTTAAATAAAGAATAAATCTTAATATTATGAAAGAAAATTATATAGGAGATAACTTACCCAAATCAAAATAATATTTGCAAAACAACCTTGGAGAATTATGGAATTCTACTTAGGTTTAACTATTTAATATTTTTTAAATATTGTTATCTTCTCTAATTTTCCAAATTTGGGAGTCATAAAGGTCTACTACACCAAATTGATTTATGGGAAATTAGAAAATTTAAAATCAAATTACAAAGGTCCATTATAAGAGTTTTATTAAAAGCATTTTAAAAGTTGGAAATTTATAATATTATTGTCTCAAATATTCTCAAATCGAGACAAAAGATCCAAAATTAAAACCTCTCCAAATTTGGGAAAAGTTCTTAGTTCAATAGGAGCAATTAAAATAATAGAAGTTGATTTTGGTATTAACAAAACTTTACAAAATTAACCAAAATTGAACTAAAATTTACAAAATCACTTTACATCTTATAAAACTAATACTAGGGAGTCATAAGGTATTCTACAAAACTTGGTAATATTAGTGTTTATCGAAATTATTAAGTTGCAATATATAATATTTCTACAAAACCTAAAAATCCTCAAAGAGTATATACTCTTATTACTAGGGAGACTACAAAACCAAGTATTAATAAAGGTTTTATCAAATCAAGCTTATATACTTCTATCAGAGATCTATCATGGATAATTTCTTGCAATAATGAGGAATTATTTCATGAAATAGAATACTACTCTCAAAACTTAATAGATACTCTAGAAGGATTTGAGTATCTATCATCTATCAACAAAGAAAAGTTCTCCTTGTTTCTTAAGGAAGCTAAATAAGGTATCTTTACAACATTGATTAGTTATCTTCATGATATTATTTTCATAGCATGGTGGAACTCACAAATATTGGTTATACTTTCACCAGAAGAATGTTTGATGGTCTATCTATCTCTAATTGTGTTTGTACTTAATCAACACAAGGAACAAGATAGCAATAAAGAAAAATATTATTGTGATGATAGACTAACCTATCATGTAGCAGAAACTCCATCAATACCATTGCAGAATCATAAGATAAGAAGAAGAATAAAAAGAAAGAAGAGGCACATTAAAGAGAAACATGTCATTATGAAGACAAAACCAATTGAACACACACAAAAGTCAGAAGAACCTTCAACTACAATATAATTCACATCATATGAAGACAAATATTACCTGTTGAACTTGATCACACTAAGCGATGAAGGAGAATACAAATTTCTCTATCCATTGGAGGAAGATCCACATTGAAGACTAAAGTCTTCAATACCCAAATATTGTAATACAAGGGGATGTTAGAAATAGCTTATATTACATTATTTGGATCATGTAAATGTACCTTCCTTGGTACATACTTAGGACATTAGATTAATTTAGGGGGAAAGTATCTAGTTACTTCATGCAATGTAATAAATGCACAAATATCAATGTGCAAGCTATAAATGTGCAAGGTGTCCCTTGTACAACTAGGTAGAGTGTTGGCCAAGGAACTTATCTTCCTATATAAAGGGCCATAGATATAGAAGAGATATGACAATAGTGTAGTGTGTGTGAGCTATAAGCTCAGAGCTCATTCATTGAGCAATAGCTTGTATCATAGAGTGTTCATTTCCTCCATAGCTACTATTGTACTCATTTCCATAATTTCTATTTATAGCATATTTTAGTCATCTTACAGATTTACTTTCTTTCTTATTATTTTGTATCTTGTAAATGCTATCTCCCATTGCATTTTGTATCAAAATATAACACATAAATCCAATGTATAAGGCTTTGAGTTATTAAACATTGCAAACAAAATTACCTAGGAGGCACTAATAATGTAGGCCAAAATGGCTACATCTCAAAAGATAACCATTTTTTTACAAAATTTGGCTAAGTGTTCAAATAACTTTGCTCAAATCCATGGTAAATATGGTGCAAGCGACAAAAAAATCATTCTGCTTCACGACCAAATATTATTCTTTGATAATCATGCGAAAATGAGAAAATGCAAAGGAGAAGATAGAATCGACCAAAAACATGATTTTTTGGTCAAAAAGTTTAAAGTGGATAGAAGATCATTTTTTAGCATGGCTACTAGATTCCTTTTTTAGCAACTTGAAAATAAGAAGAATGCTTGGAAGCAGGAGCACGATGATTGGGCAGCTCAAAATTAGTAAAATACACGAATTCGTGGAATATTTGACAGAATAGGCTTAAGTGGAAAAAGAAGCACAACTTCTAGAATCCTTTGTTAGCAGTGCGACCAAGAGACGAGTAATTTTAAGCTTGAATCCACCAATTTTCACAAATCTGCAGCGAAAGTGATCAAGTATAACAAAAGTTCATCATAGCATGCAATTTAGCAAACTTATTTGTCTAAGGTATGGTTGAAGGAAAAGAGAAAAGTAAACACCCAAAACCACGAATATTCACCTCGCCACGATCATAATACACAAAGTTGATAAAATTAGAAAATTGCGTGTGAATAAGAATTTCCCTTTGGTGATGACATAGAAATAAAAAAAAAAAACCTGCACATAATGTGGCAGATGCATGATTGTGGGATAATAAAAGAAGATTCCAAAACTATGGATTCATGCATTTTGTGAACAAGACAAGCACAAGGTCTCACATTTTAGAGTTTCATGAGTTTTAAAGGGAATGCAAGAGAGCAAATATGGATTATAGAAGCCATTGGGTAACCAAGATAAAAGTACAAAACCATGATTTTACGTGATTTTGTACCCATATCTATCGAAAGTATGAAAGTGCTAAATTTTTACATGATTTCAAGAAATGTAAATACAGAAAATGACTGCAATATAGATATCTACTAATTGATTACATTCACTTATCCCCAGATCAATGGTGCATATTGAATCTACCTTGATTTTAATTTTGAAGCATGATTCTCACTCAACTACATGGTAGAGATAGCTCCAAAGTCTATACCAAGCACTAGGGAAGCTGAACTACCAGGGAAGAGATCCATAGGCTTCTAGAATGAATGCTTCAACAAGGTTCTATTACAAATCTATGATGATGATTGTGTTGCAAGAATAGGGTATGGCCAAGATCGATATTTCTCTGATTCACTATAACCAATTCAAGATCATATAACTGGAGTCCATGAATACTGAGCAAGTTGTAGAGGTCAGTTATAGAATATCGATGGAGCAATATCTCTCCTATTTCTTGGATCGAATACGAGGCTTCCATGTCAGCATCCCACTGGATGAGCATTTATTTTCCTTGTAACGCTCTATTTTATCTCAAAATCATTGTAAATCTATAAATGGAGGTTGCACCCAAATTTTAAAGTGTTGCCTCTAAAGTGTTTGCACTACTATTATATACTCTATACAAAATAAGAGGAGCATTACTTGTATATTTACCTTAAACTTGTATCTTCTTTTTATTGTGGATTATAAACCCTTGGAGTCACTTCTACTACTACTACTATGGTTAGTCAATTATGCTAACTTAAAGTAAATTGGAATGCTTCATTTCTAAATGTATGCTTCGAAAGGATTATTTTTTTGTTAGTCAGTGTCAATCTTATTCTGTTAAATTGGATAATTGATACTCTAGATGTTTGGAATAATTATTGAACTATGCATATGTTCTTACTATGGAAGGTTACTGAGTTTTATTTTTGTTAGTCTCAAGTACTATTTTCTAGAAATTAACTTGTTAGAAGTTCTCTATGGATGTCTATGCTATTAGCTTTATCCATCCATCATTCATTCATTTCTTAACCCTTTTTTTATATCCCTAACCTTTTATTATTTTGAGCTAAAAAGAGTCAACATTCAATAAGTTGACAAGGTATACCATACTACTCTAGAGGTTGAATTGAAGTAATTCAATTCATCCAATATGTGGTTTGGGCTATGATTAGCGGGTGCCCACCTTTAAAATCCTTGAAGATAATAGTAAATTTTCAAGTTCACTATCTATGACAAATCGAACCATAATAGTTTTTGTCACACTTGATGTGACCTTAGTGTACAAAATATATATTTTTCTCACTAAATATTATCCCTAATATTCCTAGATGAATCAAGATTTAGTAAATTGTCTTGACCTCACTAAGTGGTGAAAATAAATTCACTTGGTGAATCCCTGAATTAAAGAACCTAGAAAGCCTTTTTAGTATATCACTTTTCATGTTTAATAGGTCATCTACAAGGAATATCCAATATCCTGTACCATTCTTTGAGTTACCACCTAGAAGATCAAGGTATATTAGAAGCTTATCTCTAGACTCACCTTTTGAAAAATTCTATATACCTCTAGATAACTGGGTGCCCCCAAGACCAATACCATTAAAATCCCTAGTAACAATAGCTCAATAGAAAAATAATCAACCTCCACAAAAATATCCTCAGATGCATGACATTCTCTAGGAAACATTTAAGGCTATACCTACATATGATGGTTTAGGAAAGACTACTTATGATCATTTCCAAGATATATCAAGTCTAGAAACCATTCATAATATCAAAAATGAAGATTTTATTATCAGGCTTCTAGCCCTATACTTTAGGGGAAATATCCTTCACTAGTTTAGAACCCTAGATGACATCAATATTCATTCATTGGTTGGGCTAGCTGGTCCTTTTATGGAAGATTTTAATAAGTTTGTTGATACTTTCTCACTCTTAAACCAATTTAGTACTATGCAAAACAATTCATAGGATTTAGTTTGTGACTTTATTCTAAGGTTTAGTAGAACATGGAAAATAATACCTCCTATAGCTAGAAAAGTTGCTCCCCTTGCTTTTTAGAGCCCTTGGGTTAGACCTGGGGCTACAAACTCAAAAGTTAGGTATAAATACTTTTTCTCAAGTGTACAATGCATTCATATAGGTATAAAACATCCTAATTACTGTAGGAAGTATTATACCAAATATGGTCATACCCTATTGCTCTAAAATACCTCAATTTACACCTTAGGCTAAGGCATCAATACCCTCATAAATGGATCGTCCTCCCTTGTCATCACCACTTCCACAAATGAATCCTAAAACATCATCTACCTCAAATTATTTTCCTCCCTTTCCATCTCATAATTCCCAAGTGTCAACTCTCTTGCTTGATATCCAAAATACTATAAATATGATAAATAATAAAGTAAATGTGAAGGAGAAGAGAGAAATGGAAGGATATCAACACAGAAGGTTCCCATTTGTTAACAAATATCAGAAGCTTGAAAATAGTAAAAAATATCTATATTATGTAGTCATTTTTTTGGTTAGGATTACATGATAAAATTAATTTTCCTCGAGTGAAATGCAGTAAGGTATGTGATGATAAAATTATGGAATGTCTGAATTTAAGAGTTCTTACAGATGTAAACCTAACTCCAAGGGAAAAATATATTTGGAGATTGTAAAAGGAGAATGAAAGACAATGGAAAATAATTGTTCTAAGTAAGTATGTTGAGCCCAATGACCCAAGTTTAGTATTAATTGCATTCTCACTTCCAAATGGTTCTACTCCTTGGAAATATTTAAAAACTCTATTGATCTAGTGATTAAAGGTTTAATATGGATGATAAAAACTAGAAAAAATATTTTCATTTGGATGGATGATATTACTTCAAGCTAAATATGGTGATAGGGTTTCAAACATTATATACATGGATTAGGAAGGAACATACAAATGGAAAGAATATATTTTTACAAGTATACAAGACATTTATACTAGGATGTAGTTGAGTAGAAAGATAACGACAATGATTATTTTGAAGGGAACAAAGGATAAGTTAATTTAGGATTTGAAAATATTAGGAGAATACACAATAAGAAGTCATTATAATGTAAAGCACCAACAAAATAGAAATATCACAAGAGTATGGAGAGATATTTGGGATAGCCCAAGAATTCTTAAAGTTAAAATGTTTGGTTGGCTAGTAAGTCATAAAAGAACTTTATCTTGGGATAACCTTGTGAAAAGGGGTTTTCATGGCCCCTCACAACATGTTATTTGTAAATGGAAGGAACATATTATAGACCATCTCTTGGGACATTGCTCAATAGTATGGAATATATGGAAGTGGATTCTTAATATGTGTAGTAAATGAAATTATAAAAATGAGGCTCTACAGACAATCTGGGATACATCAAAAGATTTAATACTTTGAACTGTATGGCTAGAAAGGAATAGAAGAATATTTAAAGGAAAGGAAATAAGTTTAGAGGTAATGAAAATAAATATTTGTTTAGCCATAGAGGATTCTAAACCAACTATAACAACTCAACCAATGCCTAATTTGGAAGCAAAGAGCATTGATAGATGAAGTCAAGTCATCAAATGGAATTATGATGTTGGGTATATGAGAAACAAAAAAAGGAAAAAATATAAAGTGGAAACCCCTAGATGTAGAGTTGGTCAAATTGAATTATGATGGAGCATCTAAAATAAATCCATGACCAACAAGAGAAGGATTAATAGTTAGAAATAATAGAGGATATATTTTATCTCATTATGCTTTCAATAGTGTATTTAAGAAAAATAATGAAGCTAAAGCTAGGGTAGCTTTGGAAGGGTTGAAAATATACAAAAAAAATGAATTGAAATAGAGTATGTATGGAAGGTGATTCACTCATTGCAATAAATGTAATTTTGAGGAAAGCATAGGCTCCATGGAACATAAAAGAGATAATTGTGGAAACTCAAGACCTTGCTATATAGTTTGAATAAATCAGGTTTACACATATGTTTTAGGAAGGAAAAAAATGTGGAAATAGACTAACCAATAGAGGGGTTTTAATTGAGTATCATGAAGTTAAATTCTCTTTTCCATGGTTAGAGGAAGTAGTAAGTTTAGTTGAAGCCAACAAGAAAAAGTTGACTTCCTAAATCAAATAATGATTAAGATTTTATTTTATGCTTTCCATTGGTAATATTTTCTTTATTTTATAACATTAATGTATTTTCATATAAACTATTTATTACATTTTTTGTGGTTGCACTTATGCTTTAGGAAGGAAACTAGTGATTGAGATACAGTAAAGTAGATTATGATAGTGTAATTTTTTGGAAATATTACTCTACTAAGTTGTAATGCATAGATAGTAGAGGTGGATTTTTGGTACTTTGAATGTTGCTATATGAAAATATCAATAAATATGGTAAATTGTAGAATATTTGTATTGACACAAAAAATTGAAGAACCAAAAAATGAAAATCAATAATCCAGATATTTTATAAAAAATGATGTAGGTATCTAGCTATAACATATCAATTGATAAATCCAAGTGTTGTAGGTGAGTTGGATAGGAGCGGGCAATCCTCCAAGGGAGGTCAGACTTGAGTCTCAATCCCATTCCCTACCAAAAAAAGCTGAATTGGTTACCCAAAATCCCAATTGATAATGTCTGGGTGCGGGCAGGTTGGTTCAGGCGACACCCCTAGGGGGTGACTGTGACAAGGTTTAAATATCGTGGCCTCACCTATTGACAAGCCGTCCCTCCAAGGGGTTCTTTGCTTAAAAAAAAAAACATATCAATTGAGATAAGAATTGAATATTTTAGTAAATTATCATGCTATAAAGGAGATATTTATAACTTGTCAAAGGTGGTAGACTTGAGTGCAACCCATTGTTCTCCAAAAAAAAAAATAACTTCAAATAGTCTTTCAACATTCCCATATAGCACTAAAAAATAAATAACATAGTGACTTGAACTTACGAACTCTATTTTTTTCAATTGTTTAGCATTATTTCAAAGCCAAATCAACTACCACTCTATTTGATATCTTGCATTGTAGTGCACTTTGTATATTATGTATTATACTGAATAATACAAATTAAAAAAAATGGCCATATATAATCATTGATCATTAATTTTGATAAATCATCTTATGCATGTGGTGTATTGTTATTCATCGAGCCAAAGATTTATTGTATCAAGACAAAAATATCCATTCTAGGGATGAGTATCAGGAAAAAAATATCCATTCTGGGGATAAGAATTGTAATGCTAGGGCTAGGAAACACCCATGGCATGCCTAAATTTACCATCTTACTACCAGGGAAGTGTTCATATCAAATTTGAGAACAATTTTTTTTAAAGAGCATATCCAAATATGAAACAGGCTAACACTTTGTCTTCTTTCCAAGGAAATAATTGTTATCTCTATTCATCACACTGCCATGATTTGTCACTTTTAGTGGTTGTTATCCATTATTACTTCATAATATGATATTGTAAAGGTGGACCTATATGTATCCAAAATAAATATAGAAAAAGAATATTTACTTGAAGTATTTTTTTACATTCACCTAAGGAAGGTAGTTTTTGCAATCTATAAGACCAACATGCAAAAATTAACACAATGTAGCTCTTTCCTAAATAACAATTATGATCATGATGCAACATTGTTAGTAATGCATGTAAAATTCATTCACTATATCATTTTTGTATTCATGCATACTATTAAAGATAAAAATGCAAAGAAAATATTCTACCTTTATCTCTTGTCTTTTGCTATTTGGTCACTACTACCGAACATTATTAGATACTCAATCACATGAGAAGATATTATTAATCATGTATTGTTTTTAGGATTGAGGGCAAAGAGAATCCATCCAAAGAGAAATGGATAACATACTTAGATCTTATGAGGATATTTATAGATACCTCTAGAGGGTTCCTCAGAATAACCATAAGGGAGATTCAAATAAAAATGATTCCTAAAGGAGAATTGAGGTACACTTCCTATGTATTGGATAAATTAAATTGGAAATTTATAGGTATTGAAAGGTTTCAATGTTATGATAAGCATGCGAGCACAAGACTAAGGGCATGTGTAGAGATATTCTATAGGAGCCAAAACTTAAAAAAAGAGAGTAGAAGGTATCCATTTGTATTATGGAACTCAATATCTTTCAACAAAATTAATTATTAGGCTATTTAACACAATATTGAGGGTCTCTCATACCTAGAAATTGACTATGTATTGGATAACACATTCCAAAATAGACAAGTTGGTGAGAGACCAAGACCAAAAAATGGTGGATCACAACTTGCTTTGATACCACATAAATAATTTTTAACACAATATTTTATTTCATTGCACTCAATTCATAAATATGTACATGTATTTGTATAAATAGTCATACAATATCTCTTGGTATCTCAAGAGAATCTTGGTGCTTCACCTTCATCACTGATTTTTTAGCTTCTCTCGACCTCCTATGAGGTGTAATAATAATCTAAAATTATCTAAGGTGTAATAATTGCACTATCAAATAATGTAATAAATACCTAACATATGTGTGGCCTATGCCAACCATCCATAATACCCATATACAATATAGTTTCATATCCCCATATAACTATCAATAGGTACCATAACAAGAACTTCGGTATTTCAAAGTTGGGAAAAAAGGGGTGACTAGATACAAAGGGATATATAGACTGGTTGCATAAGTCATCCTAATATTACTTATGATTGGATCATGACTATTAGGTAATGTATTATATTTTAATTGCCCTTATTGAGTAGTTAGGACTTGAAGCTTAGGGGAAATAGGATTTTATAATATAAGAGGTAAATACTAGAAGATATAGTGGATTTATTGATTATTAATGTAATATGGAGGTTGATATACTTGAGGATAAAATGTCAAAGCTAGCATCATATGACTTATTCCTAGGATACCAAAGATGAAAGTGTTGGAATATTGATGACGAGAGATTGCAAGGTTAGAGTTTTTTCCAAATACTATATTTGAATGTATATGATTAGAATGAAAACCATACTATAAAATTATGTGGGGATTAAAGACGAGGGCACTTGGTGGTACACTTTGATTAAGAGTGTAACTTGTGTCTACCTGTTGAGATGCAAAATAACTAACATTACCTTACAATAATTCCTCAATGGTAGGCATAGATGAATGATGCACCAAAATAAAGCATGAGGACTTATCTATTGGTATCCATGGATGTCATGATATAAGGTAGAGTCAAGTCAATTAAATTATAAGTTTATGAATTTAGGTTCATGTTGATGGATCCAAAGGATGGGACTAGTTGATTTATTGGAAAAAATTTTGAATTAGGTAGTTGGGGGTGATCTAATAGTGAATATTCCCTTATAGAGGAACCTAGGGTCTCAAGATATTCTCTAAGGAAGGATTTTATGGTTCCCCTATGATTTTATTAGAAATAGGCCATGTGGGTTGTATATTAGAAGACCAATATAACATCTTCCTCATCGGTAGGGCTTAGAAAACCTTGAGGTATCAAAACCTCATCTTCTTGATCAAAGGTGATGTTCTAAATTTTAGTATGCTTATGATATCACTTTATATGAGGGTAAGGATTACTGGCCAACTAATGAACAACGTTATGAGTCAAGTAGAATTTCTTAGCCATAGCTTTAGGATTAGGAAAAAAGAGAGGTTTACTTTAGATTTTAATTGCTGATGGCATTGATTAAAGAAGAAAGTGAAGTTATTTTCAAGCCCTTATATCCGATTACCTTAATATACCCACTTTGACCTATATACATCAAAGGCCACTGTATATACCTAACATCTCTCTATATGCTTTTTTATACATGAAAGACAACCAATATGTGGAACTCTAAAAGTACATGTAAATTACCTCCTAAATATATGGCCAATATGGTACATGAGGGGTAATAGTACATCTCATTATGAATCCCACTAGCCTGCTACAATGTACTCCTAACTAGGCATAACTATGCATGAAATCCTATGTGGATGACAAGTAGCTTGGGCTCAATATATACCCAAATAGCCTTATAACTTGAATGATAGTTACTCAAAGTATCATGATCATCCAAAGTAGGACTATCACTTGTTTATGTTCTTATTATTTAGATTTAACATGTTCTAGCTAAACAAATAAAATTAATGATATTGATTAAAGTTGTGATAAATTTTAGTCTTAAGTAAGGTTTATCTTGGTCAAGGAAAAACTTGGGATCCATTGTGGTTCTCAAGTTGGACTCACCAAAATGTGATGATGCTAAAAATTATGAAGAGCCTTAGAATCGAGACTTGTGGGTCTAGGTGCACAATGCTTATTTTGACTCACAATGCTTTTATATTTTGTGACTATATGTTGACTATGGAGTCACAATATTTACTATTGGTAAAAAAATAGCACCACCAAGACTACAATAGTATAATGTTTATTCTTGTAGGTGCAAAAAAAAGAGTCTTAGGATAAGACACTCTTATGTTTTGGATGATCCAAAAAGGATCCCTAACTAAGAGGTGTGGGGATTTAGATGGGGATAATGAGTAGACTATTTAATGACCAAAGACAATGATTATGAAAATATCAAACATAAGATAATATTAGTATGTGATGACAAGATGATTACAAAATATTCCAAAATAAAGGAGAATAATAAGCTTAGATATGAAGGGGCACAATAAATCATATTCAATCCAAATTGGGGTATTAGTACCCGTGATGTATTTCCCTTGCCATAATGAGAACTTGTTACTTCCAATATAAGACCACCAATAAAGAAAAATATATTGGTTGTGACAAATGATTGTTCTATTTGATACTAATTTTGGTAGGGCTTTATTGTTGTAAGAATTCATTATAATTTGATAGAACTATGCTACTGTAAAATATGACCCATTGGGATCCCCAAAGTTTTGATTTATAAGAAGACATGACTCCCTTAGATGATCCTCTATAGGATTTCTCAAGATTCGTTAGATAGAGAGGTGGCATGGTTACATGGAGTTGATGGAGCTAATTGAAGGTAAATTAGAGAAGCTTGACATGCAACTAGGGATGGGAGTCAAAAAGGGTAAGTTTGAGATTTGTATTACCAACTAATGTGTGTTTTATATGGAAAATAGGATTGACACAATTAGATATAGATTTGGTGGGCAGTTTGACAATTTCCAACAATTTGTCTTTCCATTTTTGCCTCTGATAATCAATAGGATTAGGATCAATACTGGTGGTAGTACTAAAGATCTTGATGTTAACACCCAAGTAATCATTGCCAAGTAGTTTGGTTGGGAAATGATACAAATTTGATAATTAACAAAAGTGATTCCAGGTGAATAGTGGCACCATCAACACTATCACCCTCGTTATGGCACTTTTGCTTTTGAAGAAATGAATGGTCATAGATTAAGCTTCAAGATGCTTTATTTGGTTTAGATTTTTGAATACCTAAGTGATGCATTTGTTGATAAGTTATAGGGAGTTGATGATATCCTCAAAATAAGGTGTCTACACATATATTTTTAATGAATTTTCACTTTTCACTAAGCTAAAGATGCGAGAATCATGGATAAGGTGATTGTTACAAAAGAATAAGATATATTATTTTTGAGTAAAATCAAATTAAAATTGCAAGCATAAAAGGTATATCAATGTTTGGATTTAATTTTTCTTTTTTGTTACATGGTGGAATAAGTAGCCACCATGAATTTGTGTAGGTTGTCCAGCTTTTATGGCCACCATAGTATTTTATGTTGTCCGCATCGAAAGTCACCACATAGATCTCTGCGTAGTCTGCTCCTATAACCATCATACCATGATAATTTTAAACCTTTTATGTTGCTGAAATCACCAGGAAAGGGACAAGCATTTAGTCCAACGAGGTATGAAATTTGAACCTTGGACCTTCACCCCCCTTATGGGGTTTGGGAGAACCATTTTGTCTACACCTCAAACCTAAAATGACTTATGGTGTCTAGTGTGATTTGAAATGGAGTTGAATGGACTCACGATATGGATCGTAGAACTCAACTAGTAGCCTCACACCAAATCAGCTACTCACTCAACGTTTTAATTTTAAAATAAATATTTTTATATATTGTTAGTATAATTACTATTAAAAAACGTTAGTAAAAAAATGTATGTAAACACAGGTATATATAATATTTATAGTGTACACTACATAAACAATATATTTACATATATACATTATTAATTTTAGTTAATTAATTTAAAATTTATAATAAAAGTATATAATTATTTAATTTTAAATAATAAATTTGAAGATATATATATTTTTTATATACATAGGGGAGTTGGTTACTTGTATCGCTCCAAATTTTTCGCATCCTTACCCTCAGGCTATAGGATCCGTGCCCGGAAGGGGGATGCGAGAAGGATGGGACAATACCTCGGACTGAGAGGCCCTTTGAAGGTCCCGCCTCTCGGGGGAGGGGTATAAGGGTGAATTTTTGACGGATGGTGGGTTCACCAGGAAACTTTTGAGTGGCAGTTTCCACGCCTAGGTTGATAGTGGGTTTGATGTGTTCATTTTTATACTCGATCATTCAACTCCTAGGTTTGGCCAAGATGAATCTAAACTATTCTATATGCCAATGCTGATTTAAATGGATACAGAAAACAGGAATGGGTGCTAAACATAGAAAATATGCTAGTTAGATCATAACATACCTGATTTCGGATGTTTGATGAAGATTCCGAGTCTTGTAGCAGTTCGAGATCATCTCGACTCATACGTAATCGTCTAAAATTACATCGAATCGTCTCAAATCACAGTCGGTCATCTGAGATCAGATAGAATCATCTAAAATCTGATGAATTCATCAGGCGAATTCTTCAGAAACTTGCAATCACACAAATAGATACAAAATACCCAAGATGCAACTACAGAAGCGAAGGGAAATGATAGAAATAACTGTAAATTTGTCTAAATGACAGATCCAAATAGTAATTAAAGAGGAAAAGCATCAACTTCACAATTTATTTTGATTTTATCATGCATTTATATTAGATGAGGTGAACTCCAAGATGCATAAACATAATAATTTAAGACAGTGCAAAAATACAATAGGAAAATGCAGAAAAGCTAAGGAAATGCAAACTCTAGGCTCGATTGCCCCCAATCTGGACTACAGTCAGGATCGCCTCCAATCGTACAAGATCGTCTGTGCTCCTCGACAAGATCGTCCGAAATCGTCCGGGATCGCTTGCGACGATCCGAGCTAGCTTCGACTAAAAAACAGTAGAGTTCCTACAAGAAAATGCAAAATACAAAATGCAAGCGATGAGTGCGAGGATGCTCTAGTGAATAAGGAACTAAATCTACAGGGAAATACATCAGCTAAGGGGTTCAAGGGAGTCAGGGGGAATCAGAATAAAGGGGATAAACTAGAAAAATCCTAGTTTATATAGGATTAGGGGGAGGTCAGGAGGTTGGGGATCATCCCAATCTAGGAGATCTCCAACAAGGAAATCTCCAACTGTGCAAACACGCTTCTGCCCAAGTTTGAGAGGCTTGTTGAAACAGAAACTAATTATGAAAATTTGGTTTTGGGACGAAATCATCTGGACGTTCTGTTCCGGACGAATTCGTCGGATCGGGGACGATTTCGCTTGATCTGCGACGATATCGTCCAACGGTCAAAACAAATCCTAAAAATGGCGCGAAAAAGAAGGGAAGCGGGTAACAAGCGGTTTTGGGGTTAAAATTTAAATTTTTATCTTTTATCTTTTACTAAGGTTTTAACCGTGCCAATTTTAGGGTGCTACATTTTGCCCCCTCTTTAGCAAATTTTCCGAAGAAAATGCGTTAAAGACGAGTTTTTCCCATTTTACGAGAAAGCAAAAATGTACTCAATTTTTTAGACGACGATTCTTGGTCGAATCATACGATTGCTGACTATGGTGCCCCCTCCGTGTTTTTACCCAAATCGAACGTTTGAGGTAAAAACGCGAAAAAGAAAAAAAAATAAAATGTTGTTGTTTTTGAATAAAATTAAGAAAAATAGGGAAAACCCTAATTCATTTTTTTTACTATTCATTTTTACTTGGTTCTAGAGCTCTGTAGAGAGAAAAAATGGTGGAGACAGCGCATAGAGCGACAGAGGTCCGACGCGGGCTACGGGTAAGGATCTAATCCTAGTAGATTAGGTTTGATTTTAACTTTGTGCAATTTTTTGATTTAAATTTTGATTGTTTGGGGCATCGCGGCCATTTTTAGGCCGTCGACGCCGTCGGGACGAAATCGTCCCTATTTCGCCGAAATCGTCTCTAGATCGTCGATTTCGTCTGAGGGCAAAATTGGTGAACTAGGGGCGATCTCGTCCAACAAGGGGCGATCCGCGAGTTGCAAAATAGGAGACGATTTCGTCCTAACAAAGGACGATGCTACCCAATTTGGGACGATATCATCCAATGGTGGACGATATCATCTTTAAACTTGATGTAAAATGTGTTTAATTTGATTGCAATGATTGATTTATTAATAAATTTTGTTGTTTTATTGTTTGTTTTGTAGAAAGGATTACTAAAGAGCAGGAATGGAAATACGACAGGCTAAGAGATGACTTGGCTGCTATCTACCAGGCAGAGCATGACCAAATAGCACAGGTCAGGCTACGACATGTGGTAGAGATGCCACAAGTACCGATGAATATGGGGCTACTGATAGCCCTAGGAGAGAGGTGGTATCTGGGGTCATCCTACTTTTAGTTACCGATAGGGGAGATGGCTCCCACTCTAGAGGACATATGGAGGATCATGAGGATCCCCATACAAGGATGGCTCATGATGCCTATGGCCAATCAGGGCCAGGTGATGATGAGATTGATTGGAGATGACTACGATGCCTGGTATGCAGGCATCCACCCTCCTCAGATGACGAGGGTGCAGGTTCTAGTGCACATCATGGTGTGCCAAATGGGGAGGTGATGGTAGGCTACCATTGAGGTAGCACGGGGTCACGGTAGGAGAGAGTAGTGGCAGTCCCCATAGGAGAGATGCCAATGAATGGGTCAGGCTCCATAGAGGCCACGAGAGACAGGGCGGAGGAAGGAGAGACTCCTTTCGTAGCAGGGGGAGAGACCACCATAACCTGGTAAGAGCAAGGGTGTGGATGTATGGGAGAGAAACGAGACGGTGACTCTTCTTGGGTGAGGTTGCCCACCTGAGCTCAAGGCCACTAGACGAGGCTACTCGAGGGTCGGTACGGACACTAAGATGAGACTACACGAGCAAGGTGTAGAGGGAGGGAGAGGATGAGCTAGTGCGGTCTATGATGCAGACCACATTCTACTAGGGAGTATACTTTCAGTTGGCTCTAGAGGGTCAGAGGGTACCGTTGCTAGCGAACATTGCGAAACCAATCTGGATGGGATCGGTGAGGACATCCTCACAATCGACAACGAGGACCCGAGACACATCACAGAATTCTATGGGACCACCTCCTCCATGTCAGGGTGGGGGAGGAGATAAGGCTGAGAGCTCAAGGGCTTCTCGAGACTAGCTGGCTATAGACTGCATAGAGATTGTATAGATTTTTGAGAGGATTGAGTATGCCAGGGTATAGATTGTGGCATACCAATCCAGTTTTGATATGATGTATATAATTTTTGTGATATATATATATGATATTTTTGTGATATGACTTGTTCATATGTTTTTATGATGCTTCAATATTTGAATTGTTTGTTTGTTTGATTGATGATTCATGTAATTATGTCATTTGGAAATATTATAATTTGATGTCATGCTATAAAATTTAAATGAAATAATCTGATGTAAACAATTGGTTGTTTTGGTGTGATTTGATAAAAAAAATAAAAGAGACTTCTAACAATAATTTCAAAGGACATTGTCGTTGTTATAGACCATTTCATGGAGTCGTCGCTCACTAGGTCATCAAGCTAATCCCAGTATAGAAATATTGTTAAAAAAGTAAAAGAGTGCTTAAGAGACTATCTTAAGACTTTGTGTTGTGATGATGAAAATGATGAGGGTGATGATTTGTTTTCAGATTTTCATAAAAATAGTATGCATGAGATACTAAAAGAAATATGATTTTGCTAGGCATAAATTCCTAAGTGTGATAAAATTTTGAACAATTCCTTAGAAATTATACCATGGTTTGCAAAATTGAATGTTGACATAATGAAATGAAATAGAATAAGTGTTTGTTCATTTTAAAGCATAATTGTGTAACATAATGATGCAAGTCATATGTTTTTATGAATTTGTTTTTAAAATAAATGGAAAATAAAATTAGAACAATGGTTTGCGCTAGGCATAGAATTTATAGGTATAGACTTATACCATCATCGCGAAATCCAAAGAAGAAAATGGATATTTTAGTTTTATTGCAAGATTAATTTTTGATTGTTGATAAACAGAATAATAATAATATGAACATGTTGTTTGAAATCATTTTGTGATTTTGTGAAACAAAGTATATAATTGCTTGAAAACAAAACAAAAATTCTGAAATAAGCGGATAAAACTATTTCGAAAAGAATTACAGAAATAGTTTAAATTATCGCAAAGACAAATGTAGATTTATTAAGGGATCCTCATGTGCAAATGTGAGTTCATTACCGATCTTGATTTATCATAATGATACAAAATCTCTCAAATACAAATGTGTGTGCGATTGTATTGTTCATTCACCAATTTTGAGCAAGATAATTTGATACAAGTAATTTGCCTTAACCAAATGAGTGTTCGTTGACCATGATTTATATGCATGTAACCGTACCAGACTACTATGTAAGTCGGGTTATCAAGAGCTAGCTAATCCATAAGCTGACATAGGTCTATACAAAAGAAGGTCGCTAATGTGACAGACATATCACCACGCTAGGAATTACCCAAGGCCAAGCGGGTTGGGCACAAACCACCTGTTATGGGGCTTACCTCACAGTTTTCGAATAATTGAAAATTCCAGGGATTCAAGCTCATTCACCCTTCTTTTCTTTTCAAGGGGTAGGGAAAGGGATTTTATTGCATTTTGCTTTTGCTTTTCACTTTTGTTTTTTTCTTTCTCTTTTTTTTTTTGTATTTTTGCTTGGAATTGAGATAATGCTGAAATATTGCTGCGATGGTACAAAATAATATTTTTCTTTTTTCTCATTTTCTTTGACTTTTCTTTTTCTTCCTATGCTAGGGATACTTGCTCGGATTGGCTGTAGAGCAAGGGATTTTTATTCTGGGTAGGGGTGAGCTTGTCCTTTTGTCAATTCTCAAAGATTCTAGACCATGTGCATGATAGGATAGCGGGGGAAACTTTTCGCTCAGGAAACCATTTCTACTATGTAGCATCATATCGAATTTGCAATGAAATCATTTTAATGTGAAGAGATGTACTTGGTTTAAGTAAATAACAAGATCAATTCTCTATGCTCAAAACTTTATTTAATGCTAATGTGGACTTTGATATAAGAGAGATAAATAATCATAGAAAATAAAATCAAGATATTTATTCATGTGAGTGTGAAAGTGCGGAGATTCCAAAATAAATGCTAATTTATCCACAATAATTGAAAATATAACTGCAATACTTCAAGAATTGATAGGTATGAAATAAAAGATGTTTTTGAAGATTTTGACGATTTTGATGTTTTTGTATTTTGATTTTAAGTTATGAATTGAAAGAAATACAATGTGATTGTTTTTGAAACGTTTTATATAAGTGACTAAAAGGAAATAATATGCAAAACAAATATATACAATGATGAAATGACCAAATTTTATGCATAGTAGCATTTGAGATGCATAATGTTCATAGGTTCTTTAAGTTCTTTACCATCTAAGGTAGATAATTTGTATGCTCCCGATCCAAATTTAGCAGTGATGACATATGGTCCAAGCCAGTTGGGCTCAAATTTACCTTTAAGGTTTTTAGTTGCATTAGTATTTTTTTTATTTTCTTTTAAGACAAGGTCGCCGATCTCAAAGGATCGAGGATGAACTTTCTTGAGATATGCTCTCTTAAGCTTGTTTTGGTAGGCACGAAGATGCTCCAAAGCATTGATGCACTTTTCATCCAGAAGTTCTAGCTGACTAAACCTGCCAGCATGATATTCATCTCCTACTTTAGTATCTTGAAGTAGTAGAGCTAAAGAAGGAACTTCTAATTCAAAGGGAAAAATGGCTTCAACACCATAAACCAAGACAAAAGGTGAAGTTCCAGTGGGGGTTCGAACACTAGTTCGATAGGCCCACAAAGCAGGATATAATTGGATGTGCCAATCTCGACCAGATTTATTGACCAATCTTTTGAGAATTTTGATTAATGTTTTATTAGATGCTTACGCTTGGCCATTACCCCGAGGATAATAGGGAGTGGACCAACGATGTTGAATTTTATATTTTTGACATAATTTTTTGACATCTTTATTTTTGAAACAAGTTCCATTATCAGAAATGAGATTGGCAGGAATTCCAAACCTACAAATAATTTGATTAAAAATAAATTTGGAAACTTGTGTTCAGTGCAAGAAGCTAATGGCATAGCTTCAACCCACTTCGTGAAATACTCAGTGGCGGTTATGATGAATTTGTGTCCATCGGATGACACAAGGTTGATTTTTCCAATGATGTCTAAGCCCCATTTTGAAAAGGGCCAAGGAGATGAAATAGCCTACAGTTCTTGTGCAGGCGCATGGACAAGGTCAGCATGTTTCTGGCACTTGTCGCAATGTCGCACATAATTATGTGCATCATTCTCCATGGTAGGCCAAAAATATCCTATCCTAAGGAGTTTCTTAGCAATGGCGCTACCACTAAAATGTCCCCCACAAGATCCATTGTGGGCTTCATTCAAAGCTGATCTAGATTCTTCTAGATTCAAACATCTCAATAGGATGCCTTCAAAAGATCTCCTATACAAGGTATTTCCAATAATCACGAAGCGACTTGCTCGTCTACGTAATAACCTACGTTGGTTGCTAGTACAACCATCAGGGAAGGTCCCATTTTGGAGAAAATTAAAGATATCAGTGTACCAATGTTCAGGAGTAGTTTCGTTGATTAGAAACACATCCAGAGGTTCTAAGCATGATTTTCTTGAAGCGGGTTCCTGGAGTCGATGAATAATGATGGTAGCATATTCATCATCTAACTCCAAGGGCAAAAGAGATGTCGTTGCAGCCATAGCATCAACCACACGATTGCTAGTTCGAGGAATAGCTTCCAAGGTAACTTGATCAAATAAGGATAATAATTGCAAAACATATGCTTTGTATGGGCGTAATTTATCATCTCTGGTCTGATAAACATCATTGATTTGATTTATGACAAGTTGAGAATCACCAAAAACTAATAAATTTTTAATTTTTAGGGCCAAAGCAGCTCGTAAGCCAAGGATAAGAGCTTCATATTCAGCAGTGTTATTGGTGCAAGCAAATGTTAATTTGAAGGACAGAGGTATAAGATGTTTTTGCGGAGATATTAAAATAATACCCACACTAGCCCCACTCATGCATCGGGCTCCGTCAAAGTATAGGGACCATTGCTCGGGATGGTCTGCCTCTAGTTTAAGGCATTCATCAGGAAACTCAATGATGAGGGGATGGGTAGACTCTAAGGGTGCAACAACTAATTGATCTGCTATGATTTGACCCTTAACAGACTTTTGTCCTATAAATGTGAGTTCAAACTCGCTTAGCGCAAGAACCCACTTTGTTGTACGACCAGATAAGTACGATCGACTCATGAGATATCGCAAAGGGTCGAATTTGGCAATAACATACGTTTTCTGACTGAGCATATAATGTCGTAGTTTTTGTGTAGAAAATACAACTGCTAGACATAATTTCTCTAATATGGTATAGTGAGTTTCATAACTGATTAAGGTTCTGCTAATGTAATAATTAGCACGTTCTTTCTTCTCATCGTCAAGCTGAGCTAACATAGCTCCTAAGGCAGAATCGAAAGCAAAAATGTACAAGATAAATGGACGATCAGATCTAGGTGGGGAAAGCACCGGTGGTTTAAGAAGATATTGCTTAAGGAGTTCAAATGCTTCCTGACATTCGTCGTCCCAATGAAAAGAGACGTCTTTCTTAAGAAGTTTAAGAAAGGGTCCAGTTTTGTCTGCCAACTTGTCGATGAAGCGGTGAATAGCTTGAAGCTTACCTTGTAAACTTCGTAATTCTGATATATTGGTGGGTGCGGGCATATCTGTGATAGCCGTGATCTTGAGAGGGTCAATTTCAATGCCACATAAAGAAACTATAACCCCTAATAATTTATCGGACTTGACTCCGAATATGCATTTGGTTGGATTTAGTCGGATAAGATATTCCCTTAACCGATCAAATACTTTTCTCAAGTCATTTAAATGATCATCTTCTTTGATGGAACGAGCTATAATATCATCTACATAATCATGTAGAATATCATGCATCATATCGTGAAAGATATAAGTCATGGCTCGTTGATAGGTTGCACCTGCATTCTTTAAACCAAATGGCATGACTTTCCAACAAAAGGTTCCCCAAGGGGTAATAAAGGTTGTTTTAGCCTGATCTTCAGGAGCTATCCTGATCTGATTATAACCGGAAAATCCATCCATTAGGGATATCATTCCACTTCCAACAGTAAAATCAATGATTTGATCCATGTTAGGAAGAGGAAAATCATCTTTAGGGCAGGCAACATTAATATCTCTGAAGTCTGTACAAACCCTAACTTTAGTGGCTTCTTTCTTAGTTCCTGGAACTACATTTGAGATCCATTCAAGCATTATCAATGGCTTGTATAAAAATGACCTTCAACTGTTTTTCTAGTTCTCCTTTGACTAGTAAGGCCACTTTAGGATGCATTTTTCTAAGTTTTTGTTTAACAGGTTTAGCATCTGGATGGACTACTAGATGATGCATAACTACAGAAGGGTCCAAACCTGGCATGTCTTCATATGTCCAAGCAAAGACATCTTCATAGTTTTTAAGAAATGAAATGTATTTATCTTGTTTTTCTTGACTTAATTCTGATCCAATATTGATTATGTGAGGGTTATGTTCGGTTCCAATGTTAATTTTTATAACGTTTTCCACTTCCATATGTAAATCTCTCTCAAAATTAGGTGGGGTGGGTGAAACACCCAATTCTTGTAATTCTTCCAAGGTTAGCTTGGATAATTCATCTTGAGGAGTCGAGGCCTCAAGCTGGGCTATACTAGGTATAGAGCCATCAAAATAAAATTCGTTATGTAACAAGTCATCAACGGAGACATCATGGAAGATATCCCCTTCCAACTCATCATCGGATTTGGCAATCATCTCAGGGTAGGCGAGAGATAGCATATTACAGGTAAAGGGATTATTCTTTGAATGCAAAGAATCTTGTTTATCCAGATAATCTTGGTAACATGTAAGATGGTCATCCTCCTCAAATGGGAAGGGTTGACCTTTACTAGGAAATAGGCCCACACCACATCGGGTAGGCCACGGTTCTACCTCAATAGGTTCTTTCATACCATTTTGGGAAGGTCCCAAACCTTTCCCTTTATATCCCAATTTAAGCATTATGGGTTTAGCTTTAATATACTCATTAGCAAAATAGCATCTAGCATATCCATCACAATGTGTCTTGATGTTTTCGGGTATTCTTCCCCAATCATATCCCTTATAAATAAAAGCACAACTCCCGACTTGGTAAATACTTCCCATAGGTTGTGGGAGGCCCAAGGTATGAGGAGAGGGTGGGAGTTTATTTAAAATAAGGGAAGCTTGCATGGCAGTGTTGGTTTCTTCTGATATAAGAATTTTAGATAAATCGGGTAAGAGTTCATCAGTAAGAGCATAAGAGGTAGAAGGAATATTTCCTACATCATCAGATGTGGAAAGGATGCCTGTAGTGGATGTGGATGTTATAGGGATATCGATGGATGAGTCTATCGGTATGGAAGTTATAGGGGTAAAACAAGAAGCATTGGTTGTAGTTTTGGGATCTTTTCGAGGTCCTACTGTGGTTTGTTCAGAAGATGGTTGAGCTATATGTATAGGTGTAGTTGAAAGAGTAGATGATGTTATGGGTGTGTGTTTCACACGTTTAGGCGGATGATGAGAATTAGGATGTGTGGATGACAGGGTAGGGCAAAATTGAACTCCAACGAGGTTTTGCCAAAGCACACATATCAAAGGGTCTAGGATCACCATGAATGGTAACCAACTGATTTTTAAATTCGAATTTAACACACTAATGTAAAGTGGATGGAACCACTCGCATTGCATTGATCCAAGGGCGACCCAAAAGTATATTGTACGATGCAGGGCAATGTACAATAAACACGGTCGTATCTAAGGTTCTAGGACCAACTTGCAAGGGTATAGTAATGACTCCACATGTTTCTTGTGTTTCGTCATTGAAGGCTTTTATAATCATATCCGTTCTTTTCATTTCGTCACTTCTAAACCCAAATCTTTGGTAGAAGTCAAAAGTGCATATGTTTAAAGATGAACCATTGTCAATCAAGACCCGTTTAACTGCTACATCCCCAATTAGGGCAGTAATATATAAGGGGTTATCCTTATGTAAACTATGTTGTGGTATATCTCTATCCCGAAAGTCAATACAATCGACTTCTCGAGTTATGATAGTATTGGTCATGGCTTCAGGCTGAATATTTTGTGGTACCATCATTTGGCTTAATGTGAGCATTAATTCATCCCTATGGGTAGGAGAAGATCTTAAAAGGTCCAAAAGGGAAATTCTAGCTGTAGTATTGGATAATTGTTCATTAATATTATAAGGAGGCTTAGGTTGAACATTAGGCGCATAATTCCCTTTATTAGGAATTTTCAAAACAAATGGAGCTGATCCATCGTTCTGAGTTTGATTCTGTTGAGAGTTTTGAGCCTGTTGTCTGGTAACGGCTCCGATGGTTCCTACAATATTATTTTGTGGGTGATGAATAGGTCTTGGTCTAGCGTTTATGGCTTGTTCATTAGAAAGTAACTGATGAGAAGATGGTCGAGTAGTAACTCTTCTAGGGAATGGTTCTTTTGGAACCATAGAATTTGTGATGGGTTGAATAGGATCTGATTCATCTTCAGAACTATTCGATTGATTTGAGGTGATTTCCATGTCACTTTCGGTATCATATTCTACATCACTAAGGTCAGGTGTTCGAATATTATATAGAGGTCTGGACGTAACCATGGATAAAGTTGTATCAAATATTTCTAAGTCATGAATAGGTAAATGCCCACTAATGGCTCCTACATATCGGGTAGGAGGGGGAACATTATGATGTTCAATTTGATTAGCCACCTCTTTACCATGCTTTGGTAAAGGATGTTGAAATATGTCCAATGATTGATTGGCATTCTGATTCTGACTTTGAGGGGTGTTCTTTTGAGCATTATTAGGAGGATTTTGTTTAGGTTGAAAGGCTTGCACCTCCATCTCATTGTTATCGATTAAATCTTGTATTTTATGTTTTAATCATTTACAAGAGTTGGTAGCATGTCCAGGTCCTCTATGGAAATCACAATGTAAATCAGCTCTGTATCCGGGTATAGTTGGATCAGGTTCTTGGATAGTTGGTAATTGGATCAATCCTCGTGCTAGTAATTGTGGGAGAATGGTTGATAAAGGTTGATTTAACCTAGTAAATTCTCGGGGTGGTTTATCAGGAGGTTTTAATATGAACTTCTCTGTTGTTTTTGCAGTATTAACATTGGCAATGTTTTTGCTATCAGTGACTCCATCACCCACAACTTGTTTATTTTTATATTGATTTCTGGATGTTTTCTCATCATCTTTCTTTTTGAGCTGACCTCTTCTAATGAGAGCATCTTCCACTCTTCGGGCTAAGTCTATAGCTTGATCGAAGGTGGTCAAGGTAGCAGTTGATAATTCATAGGATAGTTGTTCTTGTAAATTATTGATAAAAATATCCAACATTTCCCGATAAGGTAACACAAAGTGTAATTTTCCTATCAACTACCTCCATCGAGCTAAGAAGTCAGCAAAACACTCATCTTTGTCTTGTTTTAGGTTGTACAAATCTTTAATGGTTACATGCCTTTCGATATAGGCACTAAATTGATGCACAAAAGACTCAGCGGTCTCTTCGAAATTTCTCAAAGAATGAGTGGGCAATTGATAATACCACTCCAATGCCATCCCCCCTAAACTTTTTGGGAACATTTTTAGTAATAACAAGTCATCATGTGATATATCATGACATGCTATCCTAAACATACGAAGATGCTCTATGGGATCTTCAGTTCCTTTGTATATAGGTAGGACAGGCATAGGAAAGTGTTTGGGATATGGTTGTGCTACAACTATAGGATCTAAAGGCTGACTACACATCTCTCGATAATTATACGAGGGACGGTAGGGATCTATTTGGTCCATACGGGAGACTAACTATTTCACCATGGCTTCCAGATTACCAGTTTGTCCACCATATTGGTTTGGTGGTACATGAGCATGGGATTTGTGAGCGTAGGAAGGCGGGACATAAGGATTAGATGCTATATTGTTGTTATGCAAATGGTTGGTAGGAAGAGTATTATGAAGAAGATTTGTTGTAGCATTATGTTGTATCCCAGATTGTTGGAAATTGGTATTTGGTTTTGTTTTAGGCTTTTGTTGATTTGAGGTATATTGATCAATAGCTTGGCGAAATAGAGCAGTGAATGAAGGTTTCTTTTGTGTGGGAATAACCCTAGGCTTAGTAACAGGCACTCTAGGTGGTTGGGTAACCTGTTGTTGTTGCGTGTTTTGGATCATAGCAGCCATATCCAAATTGGATGGTCCAGCTTGATCACTTTCTTGATCAACGAAGGACAAAGGATTAGTGCATGTGTGATATATGTCTTCTAGGGTTGCTTGAGTGTCACTAATTTGATCTTTGTCCATATGGATTGCTCTATTAAGAGTGCCAATATTAGTATTGAGGAACTTCCAAAAATGTTCCATGTTCTCAAAAGTAACAGCTCCTTCCGGAGATATTTTAGGGGATGAGGATCCTTCCTCTCTATCATTTTCTTTTTGTTCATTTCCTACAGCAAATTCTTCTTCTTGTTGGTCGAAGGTTCCTTCTTCCTGAATTGGGTCTTCAGGAAGGACATCTGGGTTATTCTCTGTTTTCCCTAACCAATCTTCTTCTACTTCAATTTGTTTTCCATTCCTGAGTCTAGTCATTATGTCTAAATCTTAGATTTTAGCAAATATATATTAATATATTTGCAACAGATTTGGGAGGTATATATTTTAATTATATACCTACTATAATGCTTAAAAATAAAATGTTTTGATTTTTTGTTATGATTTTGTTTTTTTGTTTTTGTTTATTTTTATTTTATGCTTATAAAGACAACAAACAACACACTAAATAATAATAAAAGAATAGCTTAGTTTTCTATAAATAGTTTATGAATGTCATTGATAGGATCAAGTTCATCAGGAGTCATAAAATGCTCCTCTTCAAATTGGAAATGGTTTTTCAAGAACTTGATAAAGTGTGCTATAGTAATATTATCTGTTTCAGATTCTATCTTGTAAAAATAAATCTCATGGCAATACTCTCGATATAACACAGCTCTGGGAACTCTATTCCATCTTTGTCTATCCGTAAGAACGACCTCTTGGTCCTCTATACGAGACATAAATTTATGTACTACAGCTGCATTATCGAGGTATTCCTCAAAGGTATACAACTCAGAAGACACAAGGGCTCTTTTATCTGCTAACCACCTATGGCAAGCTCTCTGAAGCTCATGATACAAAGTCACTTGATCGGGATCCAGGATTCTATCTAGGACAAACCTCTTGATTTGCCTAAGTTCGGTTGCTCTAGATGAAATGAGATTCAATCTCCTATTAAGCTCGTCCCATAAAGGTGGGACTCTATATGTTGGAGCTACTCTAAGTAAAGAATTAATCTCTATAGCTGCTAATTGATTTTCAACATTAATGGTAACAACTCGTCTTTTGTTATAATCTACCATCTAAATACAATATGCAATCTTTAGTTCTAAATGCATTTATTTTTATTTTTTTTTTTTGGATTGTTTTCAAAAGGTTTTTAGTTTTCACGTCGGGTTCACCAAAATGTATCGCTCCAAATTTTTTGCATCCTTACCCTCAGGCTATAGGATCCGTGCCCAGAAGGAGGATGCGAGAAGGATGGGACAATACCTCGGACTGAGAGGCCCTTTGAAGGTCCCGCCTCTCGGGGGAGGGGTATAAGGGTGAATTTTCGATGGATGGTGGGTTCACCAGGAAACTTTTGAGTGGCAGTTTCCACGCCTAGGTTGATAGTGGGTTTGATGTGTTCATTTTTATACTCGATCATTCAACTCCTAGGTTTGGCCAAGATGAATCTAAACTATTCTATATGCCAATGCTGATTTAAATGAATACAGAGAACAAGAATGAATGCTAAACATAGAAAATATGCTAGTTAGATCATAACATACCTGATTTCGGATGTTTGATGAAGATTCTGAGTCTTGTAGTAGTTCAGATCGTCTCGACTCATACGTAATCATCTGAAATTACATCGAATCATCTCAAATCACAGTCGATCATCTGAGATCAGATAGAATCATCTAAAATCTAACAAATTCATCAGATGAATTCATCAAAAACCTGCAATCACACAAATAGATACAAAATACCCAAGATGCAACTACAGAAGCGAAGGGAAATGACAGAAATAACTGTAAATTTGTCTAAATGATAGATCCAAATAGTAATTAAAGAGGAAAAGCATCAACTTCACAATTTATTTTGATTTTATCATGCATTTATATTAGATGAGGTGAACTCCAAGATGCATAAACATAATAATTTAAGACAGTGCAGAAATACAATAGGAAAATGCAGAAAAGCTAAGGAAATGCAAACTCTAGACTTTGATTGCCCCCAATCTGGACTACAGTCGGGATCGCCTCCAATCATACGAGATCGTCTGCGCTCCTCGACAAGATCGTCCGAAATCGTCCGGGATCGCTTGCGACGATCCGAGCTAGCTTCGACTGAAAAATAGTAGAGTTCCTACAAGAAAATGCAAAATACAGAATGCAGATAGTAGTGCGAGGATGCTCTAGTGAATAAGGAACTAAATCTGTAGGGAAATCCATCAGCTAAGGGGTTCAGGGGAGTCAGGGGGAATCAGAATCAGGGGGATAAACTAGAAAAATCCTAGTTTATATAGGATTAGGGGGAGGTCAGGAGGTTGGAGATCATCCCAATCTGGGAGATCTCCAACAGGGAAATCTCCAACTACGTAGACGCGCTTCTGCCCAAGTTGGAGAGGCTATTGAAACAGAAACTAATTATGAAAATTTGGTTTTGGGACGAAATCGTCTGGACGTTCTGTTCCAGACGAATTCGTCAGATCGGGGACGATTTCGTTTGATCTGCGACGATATCGTCCAACGGTCAAAACAAATCCTAAAAATGGCGCGAAAAAGAAGGGAAGCGGGTAACAAGCGGTTTTGGGGTTAAAATTTAAATTTTTATCTTTTATCTTTTACTAAGGTTTTAACCGTGCCAATTTTAGGGTGCTATAGTTACATCCACATTATTTTTATTAATTATCAAGTACAAGGTTCAAACCACATGGGCTGCTCCCAACAAGTCTATACCACCTCATTGTTGATGACCCAGTGTGAAGGGTACTATTGGTCACTCACGATTCATAACATCATCATCAGTTTGACGTTCACTTAGAGGATTTAGATCATACTACTACCTTTTCAATAAGCATACCCCCAAGTTTTGAACCTAGGTATCTTCTTAGTAAGTGTCTGGCCTTACACACAACAAGTTTTAACTTATCAATTAAAATTTTAAGGGTTTTTATTATAAAGTGGCTTTTAACTTCTATGAGGTGATAGGCCATATGAAATGACCCACAATACTTATGGTGTACAATCTTACTAATCATAGGATATGAATGTTGGATCTCTATTTAAAGTTTCAAAGTATCCACATTTATAATTTGTTAGAGAATATATTACATTATTGGGTACATGTCAATGTGCCACCTTGGGTACTTTATTAGATTAGAATTTTATCTTATGTTAAGTAGTTACTTGGGGAAGAAGTAATAAATACACAAGTGTTAGAATGTGCAATGATGTAAATGTGCATGTAGTCCACATGTACATGAGTCATAGGAATAGGTAGAGTAAATCCCAAGGAACCTATCTTATATATGTACCTTGAGCTAGAGTGATAGAGTGAAAGAGAGTGAGAAATAGAGACAAAGTTACTATAGAGTAGTGAGTAGGTACAATGTAGATCTTCATTATAAAAATATTGGAGTGTTCATTGTCCTCCATTGTATTGCATTGTACTATTTTATTGAGTCTTCATTAATGGTATTTTATTAAGTTATTGCAAAAGTCTATTCCATTATTTTCCTGCATATTTAAGTACCATTATCATATACTTACCATAACCTACATATTTTACATATTGTGATTGAATATCCATTAGTGTACATTACCAAAAGCTAACAGTGGTATTAGAGAACATGGTAGATCAATAGAAGATAGATAGAGACACAAGAGAGATTGAGAGAAATCCAAAAATATCATTTATAAAAATTTTGAGATTGCATTTGGCTATAGTATTTCCACAAGGTTACAAAAAACTTGTGAAGACTAAGACTTAGCAAGGATTCCACTAGATTGACAAATCAACTAATGAATATTGATTATATCTAGATTTAGAGTTTTTCTATTACAGTTCTAATACTTGTTTGCAGGAAAAGGAGATTCAAAGTGATTTGAGAAGCTTAATACAAAAGAGCTAGGAAGAATATCTTCTATAGAATTAATCCAACACCATAAGAAACAAATGGAAGAACAAATATTTAGAGGCCCGAAGAAAAGGTTCCATTACTAGAGATTATAGACCTACTAAGTGTAGAAGGAGAAAAGTCCATAGAAGCCTTGTTACGGATTCAAGGGAGAGAAGAAGACTCCAGTGAAGAGTCTTGGTGAAGATAGGATATTGGTGATCTCTGGTGCATATTGAATACTTCACTCTAAATAAATTTAAAAGATCCTTAGAAGGTCCAGTTAAAGAACATCTAGTTCTAGAATATTTGAGATTGATGATCTCCATTAAAGAATGAAATTTATAGATTACAGAAGAAAAGACCACAATAGCCTTATAGTAGAATCCAAAGAGAAGATACTCTAGAGGAAGAGTCTAGAATAATATTAAATATTGGTGATCTCCATTGAATATTAAATCCTATAGATTGTAGAAGAAGAAAAAATCTCAAAAAACTAGAATACCTACAAGAGGTCCCATTGAAGAACTTCCAATTTAGGAAGGTAGAAGACTAAAGACGGACTAGAAAAAGTCCCATTCCAAATTCTAGCAGTAGTATATTTAGATATCTAGGAAGCATATCTCATTGCCAACACTTCCACACTAGAAGGTTGAAGGAAAGGTCTCATTTGGAAGACTAGAGAAGCTGCAAGAGTGAAGACCCTAGAGAAGAGGTCTCAAGGAGAAATAAGGAGAAGGATTGGTGAGCCTCATTGAAGGATATTCATAGAAGGCCATTAGAGGAGTTCCTAGGAGAACTCATTGGAGAAATTTATCACCAAGGAGAATTATTTGATAAAGGATTATTTTGGGACAATTTTTGCCATCCGACAACAAGCCCAAATGGAGATAGATTTGGCAAGAAGCTTATAAAATTTTGGAGGATATTGGTGAAGACCTTAAGAATTTTAGATTCTTCATAAGAATGCCTATATTGAAGTTAGAATTTGACAAGGATAATGAAGGAGAAAAGAGCCAAATGTTACTACCAAACCTGAAATGTTTGAAGATTACCCTTGAAAGGCTACATGACTCATTTAGAGAAAGGAGATAGAGGTTTGTTGAATATATAGTAGAATACTGAAAGGTTCTTGAAAGAAAATCTCAACTGTGATTTGGAGGATTTCCCTATCAAAATTTTGAGATTCAAGGATATCAATTCAGAAAAAATATTGATTGTGAAAGGGCAAAAATTAGGACAACATTAGTAGTTGTAAAATTTCAAATTTCCAAGATAAATATTGAATCGGAATTGAAGTAATGTACTATAGTTTCAAGGAAAAAAGTTAGGGGGTTTTATAGCTACAAATAGGTGAGTTGAAGAGTTGTTTTGGATAGCCAATAAGAGTTGCAATTCCATCCATAAAAATGTAGCAATAAGGTGAATCTAATCACCTTGCAATCCTTCATCTATAGATTTCATTAAGATAAATAATGTTGGTGCAATAGGTTCATTACTGAACATTAAGTTATTGATTTTGTTATTAAGTTTCATTAAGTACCATATAAGAGTTAAAGTTGCAAGGAAAAGGTTGCATATTAAAGTCTTTAAAGGAAGTGCAGAAGAAAGTTTCTTCTGAGGTTAATACTTACACATTAAAATAGTAGTTAGAAAATATCATCTTCCTATTATCTAGTTATAGCAAATAAGACATTACTATTAAGTGAAAGTTGTAGAGGTTCGTAGTGTATTTGAGAGTTCTTTAAGAATTACTATTAGTGCATTTTGCAAGTTACTTTCAAGGAGCAATAATGTGAGATTACTATTGCACTATTTTAGTTATTCTTAACTACATTAAACTTATTTACTCTCAAAAGTTATTATGTGCATTGGTTGTTAAGTTAGAGTGGAAAACCAAAGAGCACAAGTCAATGTACAATCAAAGTGTCTAGAGACACTATTTGAGCACACAAAACCTACAACTTATTATGGCCTAGAGAAGCTCATAAACATGGTAATATTCCTCCAAGGAGTGGAGAAGAAAGCCACCATAAAAACTAGTAGAAGGAGCTACAAAATGAGACTAGGAGAGTCTCATATTTCAGGTGCAACTAAGAAGCATTTTACAGGGTTATAAAATCATCGAAAGTTGTCTCTATTAATACATCAAAGGGAGACAAAGGTTAAATTTCCTAAGGATACATTACATAGCCTATCCTCTATGTCTACAAGTGGCTATCATTAGTAGAGGGAAACACATTTAGAAGTTCTTAGTGAAGAGCCATACAAAATGGGCTCAACATCCTCCATTTACAAGGAGTAAGTACTAACAAAGGTTATTAAGAAATAAGCCAATCAAAGGGCTAGATATCTACCTTTTCAAGGTGCTTGAAGACACCATAGCTCAGTGCTATAGCTGGATAGTAGTAGTGCATTGCAAAGGACACCTATTACAACATAAAACTAGTAGTGAACACAACACAAAAAGATAAGACAAATGTCAACAATATAAGTTGGAGACCATGAAAAATTTGGCAAATACAATGTGAGTTACCCAAGTGCTAGAATAAATCGAAGGGGCATCAATCGACCTTGGAAAAAGGCCATTGCCAAGAAACAAAGCTAACCTATGAATAAAGTTAGAGAATAGGTGCTCAAGGAAGTAAAGAAGCCAAGATAAGCTTCAGGGTTAAAATGAATATTGAAACAATTAATTCTATGTAAAGAAGGTGTATCCATTTATCCCAACATTACCAGGAGTCATGTGCCACTTCGCACTAGGGAGAGAAAGCACTTTTGAACTCTATTATAATGTCTATGCCTAGGAATATGAGCATTCAATACTGATAGAGAATTACAATATAATTATTCAATGCTCAAATAAGGTTGGCACCACCTTAATAATACCTCCAATGTCATAATACATTTGTTGCTAACAAGAAATCACCATTTGGAATTCATTACAAGAGAATAGTAAGGTATTTAATAACTAAAGTCCAAGACGAGCATAGGAGGATAAAATATAGTGGTGAAGGAATCCTAGAAGTGGTCAAAGTGTAAGACCATCCACCAAGGAGTACGCCAACAAAGAGCATTAATTGCTTAGGTCAAAATCATACATAGGAGACCAACGAAACTAGTGTGTAGTCATGAGTAGACTTAATACGGAGAACCAATCAGAGTGCAACATAATCCATTCAAAGGGAAGGTGAAGTTTAATATAAAATTCATTATTTCTTTCATTGATATTTAGGAGTTATAAGGTGGTTTATTATTTAAGGTTAAACTTATTTTTATTTGCTTGAATATAAGCAAATCACTACCTCAGAAATTAGAAAGAAAAAATTAAAAGTGTACTTCCTTGAATGATATTTTAAATTGCAGTAAGATAGAATATACATATCATAATATTTGCAATTGGAGTGATAAGGTTTTATATATAGGAAAATCAAAGTGAAACTATTTTGCAAATATTATTGTTTTTAAAATTTCAAATTAGGGAGTTATAAGGTGTACTACATCAAACATAGATTATTGGAATTTAGAAATATTAAACTATTGAATATTAAGGAGATACAAATAAGCTCATCATTTACTCAAAAGTGTTGGAACTAATTACTTATACTTATCTCATACTCAGATTAAAGAGATAAAATAAATCCAACCATAGATAACTTCATCAAATTGAAAAGTGCATAAGGAGAAAGGAAATTAGGAGTTGAATATTATATCATCAAAACCATTAGGAAGTCAAAAGGGATTCAAATCAAAGTAAATCTAAAATATAAATTTACTATCAAGCACTTTATCAAATAAAACCATAGATTAAATAATTCATTTAGGAGATATAAGGAATTCTACGAAACATAAGAATTGAAGAAGTTTTAACAAGCTTGATCATATACTCAATTTCCTTGATATATATAGTATTCTACAAAAAATCTTAATTAAAATATTAGGGAGACAAAAGAAATACTACATATCATGAGCATAATTGAAGGATAGTAGTTTGATCATAGGGAGTTATAAGGTAGAATACAATTTCTCAAGATGATAAATGAACTAGCAAAAGAGACATATCATGACAAGACACATTACAAAAAACCCAAGAACAAAATCCATTCAATATACCATATCAAAGATGCCAAATCACTTCTAATTTGAACAATTTCATAGCTCAAACTAAAAAGGGCATTTGTTATATTGACTCTGGTGCAAGCCATCACATGATTGGAAATTTATAGTGGTTTGATTGTGTTGAAGTCACTAACAATTATAGGATGAAAATTGCATATGGAAAATACTATCATATACATGGGCACGGGTGTGTAACATATTGAACTAAGCGTGACACTGAGAGGGGGGTGAATCAGTGTATATTAAAAATTTAATCCAACTACGAAATCAAATCAAAATAAGCAATCACACAAACATGCATCACATAACACCAGATTTATAGTGGAAACCCGATGTGGGAAAACCACTGTGCCAATGGACTGTTTGGACTCCCATCCAAATCCAGCCTCAAAAATATTTGGTCTTTACAATATTTTTGCAGCACCAACTGTAGGGAATGGCACCAACCAACCCGGACTTTAGCAACACCAACTGCAAGGAGCATCGACTCCGATCGCCAAGCACCCACTCGACAAAAATAAAAATAGTAGTAGAAAATCCGATCTCCGTTCTAAAAGACCCTGAGTGGTCTAGCTCATTGCTTCACTCTACACATCCACTCTAACTAATCTCATCTGATCTGAATCTCAATCTCACACACTTCTCTGTACTCACACTGACTCCTTTTTAAAAACCTTTTTTCAATCCCTTCAACTTCCAACACTTCAACTTCCTTACAAATTTCGAGTTGCAAGATGACCGTTTCAGCATTCAATAACGTCTCCCATGGGAGACATAACGTTCTTCTAGGTTTTGAAATTCTGCATGCACTGGAAAAATAATGGACTCAAAAGGAGTTACGGATCAAAAGTTATGACCTTTTTAAATTTCACTTTTATTATGGAGAGGCATTTTGTCAAACAGTTTACGGACAAAGTGTTGTGCACATTACTCGTTCTCACACTTGGAGGCCTCAAAATTACTCCGACAAAAAAGAAAATATGTTCAATTCGATGATATATACGTGAAACAACACTTAAACGTCACATTCGGCAACAAGAAAATATGAATTTGAGTATTCGAGCGCAAAAGCACTTGGCTGCCCAAAACTGGAAAAAGTTCTACGGAGGCATTTTGCAACTGCTTCCGTTTCTTCCTCGGGTCTCCGTTCAGGCTGAAATTTAAAACATAAGCTCTTTGTATATTAGACTACCTCCAGTAAAAATTTTTAAGTTTTATTCCTTACATATTGCTTAATATACCTCCGACAAAGTGGCCTCTAGCGCTGATTTTACACGTCACATAAATTGGAAAAAGTGCTCCAGAGCCATTTTGCAACGCTCACCGTTTCTTCCTCCGGACTCCGTTTGGGCTGAAATTTAAAAATTAAGCTCTCTGTATATCCATCTACCTCCAGTAAAAAATTTGAGGTCCAATTCCTCATGGATTGCTTAATATTCCTCCCACAAAGTGACCTCCGACGCAGATTTTACTACTGCAGTTTCATGACCAACAATGCACCGGCGAAGCAACCGGTCGTTCCAACACTGCAACCACACTTTCTAATGATAAAAAAACCTCCAAATAGTATCTTGGGCTGTCCAACACATTCCATTGACATTTTACCACTTTGACAACTTCTTTTTTTGCTACTTTGACAACTTCTTGACGATTTTTGCAACTTTTGCAAATTTGCACGAACAACCTGTAACAACTTCACCCGAACATCACAAACATTCTCATAAGCATTGAACACCATTGTACATACTTCGAACAACCTCCAAACAACTATCCACTACATCAACCTGTCCATTTGAGTGTGTTGACAACAATGACAATACTGTCGTTGCACCTTGCTCAACAATCTCCCCCTTTGGAATTGTTGGCAACACACGCACAATTTCCTGTAACTCTTCTCCCCCTTTGAAAACAAGACCAAAGGGCTGCTGCAAACTCCCCCTAAGTCCATGCACACCATTCTTAGGCAAAAATTATTACACTTAGCAAAAATCACAAACATGAGCAAAAAGATAAACAAAGACACAAATGCTCCCCCTGAGAATGTGACCCCGATAGCTAGTCAATGCTTGGAAAGTGTGATCACTCCCAATTTCTTGCGAAGGTACTCAAAGACTTCCTTGGGCAATGGTTTGGTGAAGATATCCGCTACTTGCTCTGTTGTTGGAACAAAATCCAACTTAACCTCACCTTTCGCAACTTTCTCCTTCAAAAAATGGTACCAGATAGCAATATGTTTTGTGCGAGAATGCATAACTAGATTCTTTGAGATATTGATTGCACTTGTATTGTCACACATGATCGATATGGGCTCATTGAAATTTATTCCAAGATCCTTCAAAGTTTGTTTCATCCAAAGTACCTGTGTACAACATGATGTCGCTGCAATATACTCTGCCTCTACTGTGGATAATGAGACTGACTCTTGCTTTTTGCTATGCCATGCAACAAGATTATCACCAAGATAGAATGCACCTCCACTGGTACTCTTCCTGTCATCTACACATCCTACCCAATCTGCATCTGAATACGCAATAAGGGTGAAGTCCTTACCTTTCGGATACCATAACCCATACTCCATAGTACCCTTGAGGTACCGAAAAATCCTCTTCATTGTTGTCACATGAGTCTCCTTGGGACTAGCCTGAAATCGTGCTACCATGCATACGGCTTGAAAAATGTTTGGTCTAGTAGCTTTCAAGTACAATAAGCTCCCAATCATGGATTTGTACATAGTTTGATCAACAGGTGGAGATTTGTCATCCTTGCTCAACTTGCAACCTGTCGTCATGGGAGTGCTAACTGGCTTGCAATCCTCCATTGTGAACTTTTTCAGCATCTCTTTCACATATTTGATTTGAGAAATAAATATGCCCTTCTCCTTTTGATTAACTTGCAATCCGAGAAAATACGAAAGTTCACCAATCATTGACATTTCAAACTCTTTCTGCATCTTATTTGCAAAATATTTACACAACTCATATTTGTTGCTGCTAAATATGATATCATCTACGTATATAACAACAACAATATGATGACCATTTTCTATTTTGACATACAAATTACTGTCCACCATACCTTTCTTGAACCCTTGTTGAGTAAGATAATTGTCTAGCCTTGCATACCATGCCCGGGTGCCTGTTTTAAGCCATATAACGCTTTCTTCAACTTGCAAACCAAGTTGGGATCATCACCAAGCTGAAATCCATCTGGCTGCTCAATATAAACCTCTTCTTCAAGTTTCCCATTCAAAAATGCTGATTTCACATCCATTTGATAAACTTTGAAATTCTTGTAAACTGCTAAAGCAAGAAACATTCTAATTGCCTCTAGTCTAGCCACAGGTGCAAAGGTTTCCTCGAAGTCAATACCTTCAACTTGCGCATACCCTTTGCATACCAATCTTGCTTTGTTCCTGACTACCTGTCCGTCTTCATTCAATTTGTTTCGAAAGACCCATTTAGTACCGATTACATTTTTATTTATGGGTCTTGGTACTAACTCCCAAGTCTTGTTTTTCTCGATCTGATCTAATTCTTCATTTATTGCCTTTACCCAACTTTCATCTTTGCTTGCTTCGACAATGTTTTTGGGCTCAATTCTGGATAGTAAAGAGTAGTTACTTACTAATATTCTTCTTGTCTGAACACCAACTGTGGGGTCTCCAATTATTTGCTCTCTAGGATGATCTTTCTACCAGCTACCTATTTTGAATTTCCTGTTTTCTTCCAATTCTGAATCACTTTTCGAATCCTCTGAGTCAATTCTTGATTTCTTTTCTATTTCCTCTTCCTCATCTCCTTCAATGACCTCTTCATAAATTGGGTAGTTCTCTTCATAGCTAATTACTCATTCCCTTCCTTCATCAACTTTAACATCGACACTTTCCACAATTTTTCTTAGCCTCTTGTTGTAACATTTGTAAGCTTTACTTTTTGATGAATAGCCAAGAAAAATACCTTCATCCGCTCTATCTTCAAACTTACCAAGGTTTTCTTCAGTTCTTTTGATGTAACACTTGCTGCCAAAAACTTTAAAATATCTTGTTGTTGCCTTTTTACCGAACCACAACTCATAAGGAGTTTTACTTTCATGCATCCTCAACATGCACCTATTTTGGATGTATACCGCAGTATGGACTACCTCTTTCCAAAATTTATCTGCTACTTTGCTCTCAGTCAACATAGTCCGTGCCATTTCCTGCACTGTCATGTTCTTTCTTTCTACCACACCATTCTGCTGAGGTGTCCTGGCTGCTGAAAACTATCTCCTGATGCCATATTTTTCACAATACTCTGTGAAATCCTCCTAAAATGAACTCTCCTCCTCTGTCTGACCTTAAACATTTAATCCTTTTTCCTGTTTGATTCTCAACTTGGTTTTTGAAAACCTTGAACATCTCAAAAGCTTTTGATTTATGCTTCAAAAACAATACCCATGTCATCCTGGAATAGTCATCTATACACAACATGAAATATTTGTCACCGTTTATGCTTTGCGTTCTCATGGGTCCACATAAATAAGTATGTATTAGTTCCAAAGGTTTGCTCGTGTAGTACTCTTTTGTTTTAAATGAGACTCTAGTTTGCTTCCCTTTTTGACATGAAGCACAAATGCTATTTGATGGTTTGCCAATGGTGGGAATATCTCTCATTGCTTTCTTTGAACTGATTTTTACTAGATTGTCAAAACTGATATGACCGAGCCTCTTGTGCCACAACCAATTCTCTTCTTCTTGTCCAATCAAGCAAGCTCCTTCTAAAATCTCTGAAAGAGTGTACAAGTTTCCAGATGTCCTTGATCCAATTGCTATCAACTTCCCATTGTTTGCCTTTCTGATTTCACAACCTTGCTTCTTAAAGATCACATCATGACCTCTATCACAAATCTGACTTACGCTCAACAAGTTATGCTTCAGACCAACCACAAACAAAACTTCTTCTGACCTGATTTTTCCATCACTAATCTTAACTGAACCTTTGCCAACTATCTTAGCTCCATCATTATTTTTGAATTTCATTGAACCACCTTCATATTGCTACAACTTCTCAAATTTTTGTTTGTCACCTGTCATATGACTGGAGCATCCACTATCAAGTATCCATGGTGCGGATTTATTATGCACTTTAAATGTCATCTGTACGATTAAGGATTCATTTTCTTCCTTAGATTGCTCTTTTTCTTTCCATTCCGGTTTGATTATAGTTTTGGGCTCTTGTTTTGGCTTTTCTTTTTCAGTAGCTTGTGCATGTTTTTCGAGAAATTTTCTATTTTGTCTTATTCCATTTGGCTGAAATTTTCTTCCCTGAAATTGATTTGATGCAAATGTACTTCTACAATTTCTTGCAATATGCCCAAAGTTATGATAGTTATAACATTCTACTCGCATAATCCATCAAAGGTGAAAAAACATTTCTACTGGCAAAATTCCTTGGTCCTACATTATACTTGCAATCTGAAATCTTATGTCCATAACCATTGCATTTAAAACAGTAACCAAAAAAGAGATGATTGAACCTGGGTGGTGGTCTTTGCCATGTTGTTGTAGGAGCCATAAATCTTCTTCTTCTTTGATGTGTGACATTGGTGAAACCATCATTGTCAATTCTTCTTTCGTGCCTTACATTATTGCTTTCCTTTGCATGATTCATTTTTGCTTGATTAACTTGTTTCTTTTCTTCATTCTTTGTGGATTCTTCATTTGTGGCCTTTGATCCATTTGATGATTCTCCTTCATCAAAACCCAAACCAAATTTGATGCTTGTAGTCTTCTGGTTCTTTATGATCTTATCCAACTTTATAGAACTCTCTTCACGTTTGTGATAAAAGCTAATTTTTTGATTCATTTCTTCTAGTTGCATCCTTAAACCAACAATCTCTTCTTCTAACTTGCTGCAATAATCTATTTTCATGGTTATTTGTACTTCGAGATCTTCGGAGATCTTCTTGGATTCTTCTATCTACACTTTCAAACTTGTTATGATTTCATTTGCATCCTCAAGCTTTCTTGAAATTTTCTTATTCCTTTTTCTTTTTGTCTTCAATTCATCCAGAGCTGCAATTAGTTCCTCTTCCAAATTCACTTCACGTCAATTTCTTCTTCATCACATTCCTGTTCTTTTTTTGGTTTTTCTTCTTTGAATGCCATGAAAAGAGCTTCACCTATTTCTTTTTAGAATCCTCACTGGAGTTGTATTCGATGAACTGACATTCTTGGAGATGAAACTTTTCTTCTTGAAGTTACCTTTTCTAAAATTTGATTTTTTCTTCCAGTCACTTCTTTCTCCGTGTGATCCTTCATCACTTATGTTCTTCTCATTAAGTGGACATTTAGCTGCGAAATGCCCAACGCCTCCATAGTTGAAACATTTAAATGGTAACTTTCCTCTGTATTTGCCTTTTCCCTTTTTCAGTTTTCTCATGAAGTTAGCTTCCATTTCATCTAACATTTCATCTTCATCTGAACTCTGGTTTCATTTTTGCATTTTTTTGAGCTTTAAAGGCAGATTCTTTATCCGTAGATTTAGCTTTTCCTATTCTCATTTCATAGGCGGTTAAAGAACCATACAACTCATCCATAGTAAGAGTATTTAAATCTTTAGCTTCTTCTATTGTAGAAACTTTAGAATCAAACCTTTGATGAAGAGATCTTAATACCTTTTTGACGATTATCGAGTCTTTGATTTCCTCTCCAAGTCCTCTGATAGCATTGATGACTTCATTTACTCTTAACAGGTAGGCCTCTATATTCTCATCTTCATTCATCTTTAATCCTTCGAACTGAGCTCGATGTGTTTGTAACTTGGCCTCCTTGATCTTATCGTCTCCTTCATGAATGCTCTTCAGTTTGTCCCATATTTCCTTTACCATTTTACAACCCATAATCTTTACCAGTTCATTGTCCACTAATCCACACATGATGGCATTCTTTGCTTTTGAGTCATTCTCAAATATTTTCTTACCGGCAACATCGGTTGGAGGAGTGGTGGGTGGTGTATATCCACTACTTACTGATTCCCAAATATCGTATCCCAATGCACAAAGATATGTTTGCATTCTGATTCTCCAAAAAGCATAATTAGTTCCATCAAACAGTGGTGCCTTGTTCGAAGAGAAGCCTTCACCTCCTGCCATTGTGTCACTTCCAAGATCACCCTAGCCGGTTAAGCCTATTCAGGAACCTCGCTCTGATACCAATTATTGAACTAAGCGTGACACTGAGAGGGGGGGTGAATCAGTGTATATTAAAAATTTAATCCAACTATGAAATCAAATCAAAATAAGCAATCACACAAACATGCATCACATAACACCAGATTTATAGTGGAAACCCGATGTGGGAAAACCACTATGCCAATGGACTGTTTGGACTCCCATCCAAATCCAGCCTCAAAAATATTTGGTCTTTACAATATTTTTGTAGCACCAACTACAGGGAATGGCACCAACCAACCCAGACTTTAGCAGCACCAACTGCAAGGAGCATCGACTCCGATCGCCAAGCACCCACTCGGCAAAAATAAAAATAGTAGTAGAAAATCTGATCTTCGTTCTAAAAGACCCTGAGTGGTCTAGCTCATTGCTTCACTCTACACATCCACTCTAACTAATCTCATATGATCTGAATCTCAATCTCACACACTTTTATGTACTCACACTAACTCCTTTTTAAAAACTTTTTCAATCCCTTCAACTTCCAACACTTCAACTTCCTTACAAATTTCGAGCTGCAAGATGACCATTTCAGCATTCAATAACATCTCCCATGGGAGACATAACGTTCTTCTAGGTTTTGAAATTCTACACACACTAGAAAAATAACGAACTCAAAAGGAGTTACGGATCAAAAGTTATGACCTTTTTAAATTTCACTTTTATTATGGAGAGGCATTTTGTCAAACAGTTTACGGACAAAGTGTTGTGCACATTACTCGTTCTCACACTTGGAGGCCTCGAAATTACTCCGACCAAAAATCAAAGATGTTCAATTCGATGAGCTATACGTGAAACAACACTTAAACATCACATTCGACAACAAGAAAATATGAATATGAGTATTCAAGCGCAAAAGCACTTGGCTGCCCAAAACTGGAAAAAGTTCTACGAAGGCATTTTGCAATTGTTGTCGTTTCTTCCTCGGGTCTCCGTTCAGGCTAAAATTTAAAACATAAGCTCTATGTATATTAGACTACCTCCATAAAATTTTGAAGTTTTATTCCTTACATATTGCTTAATATACCTCCGACAAAGTGGCCTCTAGCGCTGATTTTACACGTCACATAAATTTGGAAAAGTGCTCCAGAGCCATTTTGCAACGCTCATCATTTCTTCCTCCGGACTCCATTTGGGCTGAAATTTAAAACTTAAGCTCTTAATATATCCATATACCTCCAATAAAAAATTGAGATCCAATTCCTCATGGATTGCTTAATATTCCTCCCATAAAGTGACCTCCAACATAGATTTTACTACTGTAGTTTCATGACCAACAATGCACCGATGAAGCAACCGGTCGTTCCAACACTGCAACCACACTTGCTAATGATAAAAAAACCTCCAAATAGTATCTTGGGCTGTCCAACATATTCCATTGACATTTTACCACTTTGACAACTTCTTTTTTGCTACTTTGACAACTTAACGATTTTTGCAACTTTTGCAAATTTGCATGAACAACCTATAACAACTTCACCTGAACATCACAAACATTCTCATAAGCATTGAACACCATTGTACATACTTCGAACAACCTCCAAACAACTATCCACTACATCAACCTGTCCATTTGAGTGTGTTGACAACAATGACAATACTGTCATTGCACCTTGCTCAACATAAAATCCAAACAAAATAAAAAAAAATAGATAGAAGAACAAAAATAAATAACAAAACAATAAGAAAAAAAAAAAAAATATATAAAAAAAATAATAATAAGTTTTATAAAAAACTATAAAAAAAAAAAATAAATAAAACAAAAAAAATAAAAAAAAAAAAAAAAAAAAAAAAAAAAAAAAAAAAAAAACTAGGAACACAAAAAAAAAAAAAAAAAAAAAAGAAAAAAAAAAAAAGAAAGAAAAAAAAAAAAAAAACAAAAGAAAAAAAAAAAAAAAAAAAAAATAAAAAAATAAAACAAAAAAAAACAAAAACAAACACAATAAAAAATATAAAAAAAAAAAGGGAAGAAAAAAGGAAAAAAAAAATTAAAAAAAAAAAAAAAAAAAAAAAAAAAAAAAAAAAAAAAACAAACAAAAAAAAAAAAAAATAAAAAAAAGAAAAGAGTGGGACTACTAAATGGAAGCGCCCAGAAGCTAATGAAAAATCAGGAAAAACCATGAGGACAACTTTTCTCACAAGAAACGGAGGAATTCAAAGGAGAAAAAATCCCAGGTACTCGCACAACAGCCAGAAAGGGATAGGGTGATGAAAAGAAAGCGAGTGTGGCGAGCCAGACGCAAAGTAGGTTCATGCAGAAGACACCAAATATAGAAAGCAAGAGGTAAGGCAAGTCACCCGCAGAAAAGGAGGGTGAGACCAAACAGAAAAAAGAACAAGATTATAATAACAGTAGTAGCAAGGGATGGATAGGGTAATAGCACTTCAATATCAAAACCGAATGAGCAATCCCCCAGGAGAGGATGTGAGGTTAAGAGAGATCAGAAAGGAAACCTCTAAGAGGAGGTATGATAAAAAATACACTAGCAAACATTTTGAAGGTTGAAGTAATGGAAATAGAAACAAGGTCAGGATGCTAACGTGCTATTAGTTAATGAGAATCAAAGTCTAGGGTGCAAGCAGGTAAAACGTAGTTTGTTCTAATGCTGATTTTAAATATTCATCTGTAAAGTAATTGGGGTAGTGATAGTTTGTTGTGCTCTAAGCTATGATGCAAGGAAATGGATATGGTATAGGAATGGATACGACATATTTTTCCAAACCTTCTAATATGGATACACTAAAATGGATATAGTATAGGAATGGATACGACATATTTTCCAAATCATTCTTTTAGAAATATGGTATTGACTTAGCAAATATCACTTAAATAAGCATGTCATGGGACTACGAGGATTTAAAAAATGACAACCAAAATGTATTTATCTATTGGTAAAAATGAAGTCCCCTTTCTTTGCATATTTCCCCAGTTGGTAACAATAGCCTATCATCCCTCTTATGGGGATGGTAGCCTCATAGGTTACCATCCTTGTTGGGGTGATAACATTTGAGGCTACCGCACCCACATGAAGGTGGTAGCCTGTGAGGCTACCGTCCCTAGAAGAAGATGGTAGCCTATGAGGCTACCATCCTCATACGGAGGGAGTAGCTTGTGAGGCTATCATCCTCAGATGGGGGTAGAAGCATCTGAGGCTACCATCCCCAGATAGGAGTGGTAGCTTGTGAGGTTTATAATGCATTCTCAATGCCAATTTTCCTTAGTTTCATGCAACAGTTTCATGTGTCAACATATGATGTCAACAATTTTCCTTATGAAAGGTATTTGAACTGTTGTTTATAGAAATTGTTCAAAAATTTAAAATTATCCATATATCAAAGAAGATATGTGTAGTATAAATACAGAGACATCCAGAGGCATGACCAATACATTGAAGTAGCACCAATTTTATCACATAAAATATATAGAGAAAGAAAATTTTCTCATGCTTATTGTAGAGTTCATTTGGCATCCAATATTACCTACAACAAAAAATAAACTTGAGAAACGTGTTGGATTAACCCAAAGGAACATGGTGCATCTTAAGTTAGCAAGAGTTTTAAAAAATTGACATATATGAGAAACATGTAATACATCCGAAGGCCACATAATGCATCTTCAACTGGTGACTTCTTGGACAATATTACATTTTTCTTTAGTTTTTGAACATATATTCACCATAATAAATATACACAATAATATACAATGTAAAAATCAACATTTTGTAGAAATTCACCAACATAATTATTGATAAAATCAATTTTCCATCCAAATTCACGAATCAAAGTTGTGGAAGTTGAAACAAATATTTCTAATGCCGTCAAAATTCACCAACATAATTATTGATAAAATCAATATTCCATAATAAATCATAATTGCCTAAAATATATGTAAGGACCATCACGAATCAAAATGGTGGAAGCTGAAACAAACAACTATCATCCCATCCAAAATCAATAGCATGCAAGGTTGAATGTTGTCGCTCTACAATCTGATCAATGTGGTTATCATTATCCTCATCATCTTGGATATTAGTGATACCTCTTCTGTCTACAAGAGATTCCCAATATGTCAATGCTCTTTCATAAGGAAAATTGTCGACGTCATATGTTGACACATATATTCTCAAACAATGTTCTAAATTTTTATCCAACCTATTATGAACTTTTGATTTCACAAAAGATAATCCACTAAACACCCTTTCATCTTCAACTGATCCCAAAATCATTGTCTGACATAATTCATATAAGTGAAAATATTCACTCATGGTATACTGCAAAACACTACTGGGATACAATTTTTTCCACAAGCATGTAATTGAACCTGCTTCATGCATATTAGTCAAATGAGAAAGTTGTTCGACCATTTTTGATCTGAAATAAGTTGATTGATTTCTTAAAATTTCTTCATTGAGAATACCATTGATCTTTATACCATTAACTTCCACATGTTTTGAAAAATGTGCAATAATGGTACGCATATATTTAATGAAAAATTCATTTGTCATTTTTTGGTCTATAGATGGATTCCAAAACATGGGGTTAACCACAACCATGGCCTCAAGAAAATCGTCTCTTTGAAAATAGTCTCTTATTTCTTTTGTCAATGTTTCTGCTATTCTTCTCATTTTAATCCTTGTATCCTGTAAAACTACTTCAAATCTGCTATGTGTTACAGGAAGTTGTTCAAAATCATCTATAAGTATTCCCATTTGATTTTCAAAACAATATAATGGTATCTATTTTCCATTCACTTGAATGCAAAGATGATCATTGATGTTGAACTTTAAAAACTATTTGAATCATTGACATTCGTAAGAGTCCTCCAACCATCAAACAAAGGATCCTCGTAACTTTTAGTAGACAAGTATAAATTATCAATACGCACACATATTTGTTTTCTAATCCTGATAAAATCAACAACATAAATTGATCTTTCTTGGGCAAGTTTGGTCAATGTATTCATTTCATGCAACATTGGAAGAATACCACATAAAGTGAGTAGTGTTTCCAAGTCTATCATTCGCAACAACAAATATTTAGCCTTATCAACTACCCTCCTATTAGCATTCATAAAACCTACTAAGGATTGATATTCTTTGAAAACTCTACATGCAGGCTGGAAAAGTGAAATCCACCTCGTATCTACATATTTTAACAACTTTTTACCTTTAGTAACTCCAAGTGCAAACATTTGAAACTCTACAAACCTCTTTGGACTGTATGCAAAAAAAGCATGTATTTCACGAACGAGTTCTTGAACTCTGGCAACATTTTCAAATGTGCTCACAATTTTATATGCAAGATTCATTTTGTGAGCCATGCAATGAATAGGGATGAAATATTGGGCAATTGTTGTCTTTTGTCGAACATAAAGCCCATTCCTATGACCTTGCATCATAGCAGCACCATCAACCCCAACATATATTAATTTATTAGCTATTGTTGTATCATCCATTCCTGCAATTTTCTTTAATATTGTAACAACAACATTGTAAATATTTTGTGCATTACAATTTTCTATCATTTTATGTAATTCTAGCAAACAAGGTCTCCTTACATGATTCTCAAATGTGTAAACATGCATACAAATCCAATATGTGTTGTCCACATCAGTTACTTCATTAATTGAAAGTAAAATAAACTTTACATTGTTAACATTCTCTCTCAAGTTCTATTTCTCAATGAAAGAGAGACATTTTGCCATTTCCCAATCACTTCGATCTGACCAATGGGTAGAGGGAAGGTTTTGCACAAGCTTAAAAAGATGCTTATAGTCAATAAAATCAAACATTGGCCTTCCCCTATTAAGAATAGTATATACGACAACAAACTATAAACTTTTAGATACTAAAGTTATTTTGTGAATTTTATCAAATTGTGTTGCAATCGTTCCACCTTTCTCAACAAGTGTTTTTTGTTGTTTCATCACTCTGTCATACTCTTCAGCATATCTGACATGAATGCATTTCGATGCATTCTTCCACCTAATTGTATTCATAATTGTTCCATCATTTTCTTTCACTTTCACATAAATTTTTCCATAATGTTTTTCTATTTTATCAATCTTACATTGCATTTTGTGATCCTTCCCTAGTTTCCAACTACAAATAGTGCATCTACATTCTTTTGGTTTGTCATTGTTATTCTCAAGCAACACTGGCTCTATAAATGGATATTTGGATGACCATTCAAACTTAAATATCCTTCCAATAGTCCAATTATTTAACTTTATACATTTAGAATTTTGAGCATAAGATTCTCCTGAAGTTGGTATTTGGTTAGAATGGTCGGTTTCTTTGTCCGTTGGGGTTCCATATTGAGGATTATCTTCAAGTTGTTGAATGTCATTGTCACAAAAATTGTTAGGTTGAGGTATCTCTTCCTAGGGAACATCTTCAAGTGGAGGCATGTCAGGGTCAATTGGGTATTTTGCATACAAAGTGGTTCTACATCATTTTTTGAAATTGCATAAAAAAATTCTCTTTTGTACAGAAGATAGATAGGTACCTTGAAGTTGTACAGATGTCGATGCCTCCTTGGATTTGATTATTTGGCTAAAGTATTTTAAGATACTTTTTCTTTCATATGATTTACCTTGCTTACTTTGATTTGGTGTAAGTGTCATTGTATCTGTATAGGAAAATGTATTTCATGTTAAAAAATGAATCTCCAAGAACTTATTCTTATAACATAGTTGCAGGTAGCCCAAGTTCCAATTAATTGTAGCATTGTATTATTTATAACTAAGATATTTGAGGAAAACAAGTTATTTAGTAAACCTAATGGTGAACCGATAGCCTCTACAAGCTACCATCACTATGATTCATAGTATACCGTGAAGGCTATCGGAGCCATGTTGAACCTATAGCCCCTGTTGGCTATCGTCCATATCATGGGGTTGGTAGCCTACAAAGGCTACCATCCATCTCATGGGGTCAGTAGCCTACAAAGGCTACCATCCATCTCATGGGGTCAATAACCTGCGAAGGCTAGCGTCCACTTTATGGGATGGTATCCTCAAAAGGCTACTTTCTAGTTCATGGGATCGATAGACTAAAGAGGCTACCATCTATTTTATGGGGTTGATAGCCTTAAGAGGCTACCATCTAGTTAATTGAGTTGGTGGCCTGAAGAGGCTACTGTTCAATTCATGGGATTGGTAACCTAAATAGGTTACCATCCAGTTCATGGTGTCGATAGCCTACAAAGGCTACCATCTAGTTCATGGGGTTAGTAACCTACAAAGGCTACCATACAATTCATGGGGACTATAGCCTTTGGAGGCTATCATTACTCATGGCGATGGTGAATACATATTGAAATCGTTACTCTATTCAACTTTTCAACCAATTAGATTCAATCCAACTTGGGTCTTCAAGAACCTTGATGGATTTCCCTTGCGATAATGAGAACTTGTTACTTCGAAGAGAAGGCCATCAATGAAGAAAAGTTTCTTGCTTGTGCCAAATGATGGCTATGTTCAATACTATTTTTCATAGGGTTTTGTTGTTGTAAGAATTTATTAGAATTTGATAGATTTTTTCTATTGTAATATATGACCCATTGGGATTATCCAAGGGTTTATTTATAATAAGCCATGGCCCCCTTAGAGGATTATCTAGAGGATTTCCCAATATTGGCTAGCTAGAGAGGTGGCATGGTTGCATGGAGTCGATGGAGCTAATTGAAGGTAAATTAGAGAAGCTTGAAATCCAACTAGGAATGGGAGATAAAAAGGGTAAGTTTGATATTTGGATTACCAACTAAGGTGTATTTGAGATGGCAAATATGATTGACACAATTAAATCAAGATTTTGTGGTCAATTTAGCAATTGCCAATAATCTACCTTTCATTTTTTTATCTTTGATAATCAATAGCATTGGGATCAAGAGTGATGGTAGTGCTAAAGATCTTGATTGTAACACCCAAGTAACCATTGTCAAATATTTTAGTTAGGAAATGATGAAAATGTAAGATTTAACAAACTTGATGCCAAGTGAGTAGTGGCACCATCGATGCTATCACCTCAATCATGACACTTTTACTTTTGAAGCAATAAATGCTCCTAGATTAAGCTTCAAGATGTTTGATTTGGTTTGGATGTTTGAATACCTAAGTGATGCAAATATTGATTAACTTTAAGGTGTTGATGATGTGTTGAAAATAAGGTGTCTACACATATATTTATAATGCCTTTTTACTTTTCACTAAGCTAAAGATGTGAGAATCATGGATAAGGTGATTGTTCTAGAAGAATAAGATATATTATTTTTGAGTAATATCAAATAAAAATCTTAAGCATGAAAAGGTATATGAATGTTTGGATTTAATTTTAAAATAAATATTTTTATATATTTTTTTGTACAATTACTACTAAAAAAGTTAGTAAAACAATGTCACAAGTAAACACAAGTATATATAATATTTATAGTGTACACTCCAAGAATAAGATATTTACATAAATAAGATTTTAATTTAAATTAATTAAATTAAAATTTCTAATAAAAATATATAATTATTTAATTTTAAATAATAATTTTGATGATATATATTAACTTAAAGTGAATTTTATATAAACAAGTTTATCAATTAAATTTTTAAGATTTTTATTATAAAGTAGTTTTTAACTTCTAAGAGGTGATAGGCCACTACCCACAATAACCTTTATGAAAATATGGTATATAATCTTACTCGAGTAAGATTTGAACCTAGAATTTTATTTAGATTTTCAAAGTCTCTACCATTATAATTTAAATAATATTTTAAGATTTATTTCTTTTTTGAATATTATTATAAAATTTAAATATATAATTTTTAATTCATCCTATGATTTAATAACAAGATTAAGATCTACTGTTGTGTAGTGATAGTTTAAGTTATGTGCTCTTTAATGTAGGGCAATGGTTTGACGCTTAGAGACATTTATCACACTTAAAATGTTCAAGAAATATATACTCTTCAAAATTAAAAAGAATCTTTCTTGAAGAAATCTTTTTTTTAACGAGAAAGTCAAGAATCTGAATTCTTCAGAAAATATCCTTTCTCGAAGAAAAACCCGAAAGTAAAGAATTTGAATTCCTGACACTTGAAAGTGTCCCTACTGTAATTACATTCATTACCGTGCGAATCCCGCACACGAAAAATCTAAATCCCGAGTCTTCGTTTATCCCATTTTTCCCGTTTCCTTTTCAGACATTATTTTGAAACTGTCTATTCCGTCGAGAAAAGAAACAGGCTTGTCAAAGAGCCTAAAGCCTAGAGGCTTCCAGAAGGACAAATGGATGCTCGCTGCCCCACTGGAAATTTCAACGCATCCATGATATGAGCGTCCAAAGCGTTTGTACTTGGAAGCGTCTATTTAAAGGCTTGCTCTTTAAATTCATTACATAGAAATTTGTTATATCGCTTGTTCTGCAAATTCATTCCTTAGAAATTTGTCATCCTTAGAAATTTGTTGACAGTAGAATTTTTGTGAAGCATCAATGGCGAAGACAGCAGCAGTGGCGGCGGCGGCGGCTTTAGAGAGCATGGAAATCGGCCCTCTTCGACAGTCTTCTGTGACGAGAGGACGTGATTGGGATAAAAGGCTGCCCACGATCTCAGAGGAACGCAGTCTCACAAACGGTGAACTCATGGAGGGAATTCACCTTCTGTTTACAATTGCGCGGGATATGCAAATGGAGGACAACAGTGAAAAGCAAAGGCTTTAAGAATGGTTTTCTCCCCTTTGCGTTCGCTGGTCAAATGGCCGTTTTTGAAACAGAATACATTGTTTAAGCTTTATGTATTTAGAGAGAAATTTGTAATATATTTTTAAAATCTTCAGGCTGCTGGAAAAGCCCTTTTAATAGAAAATAATACCGCGTCTAAACGCATGCTTTCATCGCTTGTGTAGTTAATTTTTTGTTCGTCATTTCTCTGAGTTTTTCTGTTTTAAGAACCCAGAGTTGTTTGGCTATTATCATTCTAGCACAATCTTACTCCTTGGCCTACCAATTCCCATTCTGTAGGGAAGTGTCTCCGAGGAAATGACAACGTCCCGCCGAGGAAACTTGTCACTGAGACCATGGGGATCCCCTAGTGAAAGCCTTAGGGCAGGCCTGAGCACATATCTGAGGAAACCAACCAGTAGAATGCTGGAAAACATACTAGTACGATGTTTAGTGATGTATAGGAGTATTTATACATTAAACTATTCACAACAAATTTGGTTGTCTTCGAGTTATACATAGGCTAAAATAAATAACTATAATAAATCCAAACTCGAAACAATAATGTAATGTTATTTTTATTATCTCTTTTATTAAATTAAGTTTGTAATAGTTAAGTTTTTAATAGTGACATAAATATAAGAGTTGGATTGGGATAAATATAACAGTTTATTTAACCACCTCATAAATGAACTATGATAAACTTCAACAGTTCATTAATACATAGTAATCATACATTAGGAAATTTTTTTGATCTATGACTTATAATAATGTGAACATGGACAAACACAATTTGCTTATACCTCGTTGAATTCTCAATCAAAGATAAAAGAGAAATTCAACTATTGAGGATTGTGGATAAGGACACACTCTATCCATGAAATCATCAAACAGGGACAAACACATTATCTTCAACCTTTTGTAGATAAAGACAAACTCAACTATTGAGGATTGTAAAACCAATGTGGATAAGGACACACTCTATCCACGAAATCATCAAACAGAAACAAACACACTATCTTCAACCTTTTGTTACCTGTGATTAACAAGTAGTCACATATACAACATATCTCTTGTGAACATTTGAGAGACACAACCATTCATTAAAACAATTGCAAATAAGGACACACTTTACTATTCACAACAATTCTATGATCAAAGATACAACACCAATTTATGAATAGGGACAAACACAATTATTCACAAGCACATGTTTTGGATTTTATTTAGAAGAGATACTCTTCACTTTCCTCGCAGGAAAGTTCTTTGAAATTTGTCGTCATTCATCTTGTGTTGGAGATATTAATGGCTTGTTGCCATTTGTTGACTTGAACATCACTTGCTAAGGTGAGGTTAATCACCACCCACTTTCTCTTGTGTGTTGCCTTTTTCATATGAATAAGTCATTTCCTGTGATAAGCAATGTATTTGTGCTTTTTTATTTGGCAATGCAATGTACCACTCATGAATGCAATTGAATGTTGAGTGCCTTATGCAAGGACTCCTAATCCTTTTTGCTCATTTAGATTAAAATTTATGGATGAAGAGGAATCACATTAAGAATTGACCTCCTCAACTTCAAGTTGCTTCATCTATCTTGCTTCAAAATCACCATTGAGTGTAGGATTGTGCCCCCTAATTAAAATAATCTGTAAATGTGTTGAATATCATCAATAATGTACCTTTATAACTCAATTTTCACACTAATAGAATGACTTAAATTTAATAAAAAATAATAGCTTGACACATTAAGTCTTCTAACTATAACTAGACTATCTTTTTAAAAGCTTACATGAGTAAACAACATATAAATATTGCGAAAAAAAAAATAATTATATCAAAGAAGAGGCACATAATTGAAAAAAATGCACACTATACCGAAAAAGACTTTTAAGGGTGGCTAAAATATGATGGTTTTTTATGACGGTAAAAAACCATCCTAATAGACCCTAAGAGGGCTGTTTTAAACCGCCCTCACCAAAAAAAACTTTTAACAATGCTTAAAAGATGACAATTTTTTATAGTAGTAAAAAACCACTCTAATAGACCTAAGAGGACGATTTTAAAATGCCCTCTTATAAATCATCTTCTTAGGGCCTAAGAGGGAAATTTTAAACCACCCTCTTCGGGTCTAAGAGGGTAGTTTTAAATTGCCTTCTTTTGGTGGATCTAAGAGGGCAATTTTAAACCTCCCTCTTAAGGTCTAAAAGGGTGGATTAAAACCACCCTCTTAGCCCTTAACAGTCACTCAAGAAGGATTTTTTATTTTTAAATTCATGGGTAGGATTTTTAAATTTTCATGCATTAAACTTTAGATTCACGAGCGGGATTGAAATTTCATGCTAATTTCTAAGAAAGCTGGAGGAGTTATTTGAACTTTTCTTTGCTTAGACATTTATAGAGGTAGTTATGCTATGCTTTATACTGTGTTCTTTACTAACATTTTATTGAGTTCTTAATCATGGTATTTTACAATGTTTTGATCCTAATTTATTTCTTTTCTATATAGATTTTCCTCTTTTCAGGATTTACGTGTTCAAATTTCTATAATAGCTTGGACTTAGTTTTTATTTTTGTGGGGCATTTAGGTACAAGTACATTTTTTGGTGGTTCGAATAATATCTGATGCATAATATGCTTCTACTAATTAATATGAATTTTGTTTGTAAAAAATATATGTTTGTATGCACATGTCTATATACATATGGTTTTTGGACTGAATTTTTTATCTTCATATGTCAGGTTGCAGATTCTTTAATGCATATGAACCAGCTCAGATTTATGGAGTCAAATGGTTCTACATCTCATTCAGTCAAGGAGGTAATGTTTTTGGGTCATATACAATAATGAGGATGATGACAATTTTATTGTCCTATATTAGTATAATCTTTAGAAAACCATGTTGCTAAAAACGTTTTCTATTTTCTTTTAAATTCTTTAAAATAATCTATATTCTATCTACAGGATATCATAAAGATCTTTAAAAGGAGGGGGGGTATTGAACCTTCCCAAAGTCACCATCAGTGGCTGGCAACAGTACCATCTGCTCCTGATGTGATATCTATGTCGTTTGTTCCTATAACATCTCTCCTAAATGGATTTTCGTGTACAAAATTTTTAAGTCATGCTATTAATTTATACCTTCTTTGTAAGTATTCTCGTAGCCCAAATCATTAGTTACAAACATTCCAATTTTTAAAATATTACTATAATTTTATAATTATGTACTATGAAAACCTGGATTTGTCTATAATGTGAAATATTTTGAACTTTACCTTTACTCGTGGTTGGATAGAATTTTCATAGATACTTATAAAAAAATATAATGGAGACATCATTGCATTGTGAAGCATCATGCTTACTAATAGGAAAAATCTTTTTCTAGTATAGAATGCAAACTTTTAAGACTATGCTTGTTTAATATGGTTTAAGATAATTGTATTGATTTTTTAATAATTTAGAGAAATAGTGTGTACCATTTATATAAGGAACTATAACACTCCAGTACCTGGGGTTAATGATCTTTCAATGCCCTTGAAAAAGGAAAGGTTGGGTGCTAAATTTTTGAAATACCTTAAGTTACCTATCATTAATGAGTTGGAATTCAAATATTATGGAGTTAGTGCAGATTTCAATTCACCTACAATGTGATGGTGGTCAAATCCTTACTTTGCTAATTGCACTTTAAGTGTGACATTTGTAAGCATGGTGTCAAAAGGGAGAGGAAATTCATTTCAGACTTTGTGAGTAAACTAACTTTTTTAGCAGTTTTTTTTGATGCTAACTTGTTAATTTGGTGATCTTCTAACAGAGTAAACTATAAATGGACATGGTATTTACTAATATCTGCTTCATGGAAATGCTAATTCATTTTATAATGCATGACAAGTGTGAAATATTGGAAGTGGCAGTTGATGCTCCTTGTCATATTCCTTTTGAATGTCAGGCCTACTAATTTATTCTCATAGTTTCACCATCTTCTTCTAAGCTACAATCATAAGCTATTTAAAACATGTTCACATTTAAACATTGCTCATTACGACACCCAACACAATAGTATGGTAAATAATAGTGGACACCATATGTCCATCTAGGCCACTTTGTCAAAAAAAAAGGTAAATTCTTAACTATATAATAGTTTCTTGTTATTGGAGACAATTACAGAACTCAATCATGCCTTATAAAATAACTTTACTGTGCATTTCATTTTGGAACCTAAGGGGGTGAAAATTTTGGTTAATATCCTCTTCATTGCAAGTTGCTTCTTCTTGTTTGGATGAGCTTCATTCTTTGAAAATCCTTAACTTTTATATGCGACTCAGAATTGAGTGTTGTTTGGTCCAAGTCTAGGTTCCACTTTTTACTTTGTGGTTGATAGTCCATATTTCATAGCATAATTGAGGTATGGCCTATCAAATTTGTGATGTTGAATTACTTTGAATTTTAGCACATAGCAAGTTGTCTCTCTATTTTCTAAATAAAGCATATTAAGAAAAAATATTATGATCATTTTCTAGTGGAGTATTATCCCATGAGAGTTTACCTTTTACCTTGCATATTCAATTTGTTTGCTTTTGTATTTTATGTTTGAGACCTAGCTTCATAGGGTGGGGCTCAAGGCCCACATATAGTCATCATGAACATAGACTTGTTGGGAAGCTCTAGGGAAAGAAAGAAAAAATCCCCCCCAAAATCATTTTCCCCTTTCAACCTTTCCTCTGATTCATATTAGCAATGTTGCAAACCTTATGTAAATATGATTCTAGAATTTTCCTTTAATAACTAAGATACTTTTGGTCAATGTTAGTATTTTGAAGTTGATTTATTTTGACCTTCAATATTATATTACTGGATCTTAATTTGTGGAGTGTACTATGATCACTCTTGCTAGTAAAGTGTGTATGAATATCTAGAGTTTTCTCTGGCCTCATGGGAAAGAGATACATGGAAATAATAAACATATGGGTTATTATCTACTTATTTATGTTTAAAAGGCTTCTATAATAATTTTAGATTTTTTTCCCTAAAACCTATACCCATTGTACTTTACTTGTGTTTTTATAGATAACCCGCCTATTGAATAACTTCACCAGCTTTTGGAGTTCCAGCTACCCAAAAAATGGTCCCCCATTTTCAGTGAACTTCCTCTTGCACCACAATGAAAAGAACATGGAAAATCATCTCTTCAATTCAGTTTATTAGGCCCCAAACTTTATGTCAATAAAAGTATTGTATATCACATATTTATTTTTAAATTCTTCAGATGGTGATGTTTTATGTTCTTTGTATATTTATCTCTTACTTATTTTTTTGGTTTCTCAATGGGCATGTTAATGTAGGTAAGAGACATGTGATTGGTATCTGCTTGTACTTGGAAGGGAAGAAATGCAATTGACTGGCAATCCATCTTCAACATCTCTCTACTTTACCAAAAAATTTGCAACTGCATGATGATGATGAGGGGGAACCTGAGGAATCTAATCGTAAATACTATGACCTAATGCAGTGGAAATTTTTTCCCATGTATGTATTGCTCCTGTTGAGTGTAGGGGAACATTAATAGGTGATCCAACATCAATTGTGACTAGAGCACAACTTGAAGTGCATGTTAAGAAAATGAAAAAGATCTTATTTTGAAGCTTCACTTTCAAGGGTACTTGGAGCAAGCATTTGAAGATCTCGATGGGTTAATTCTCTTAAAATAATCCAGAAGTTGGGTATTATCTCAACATAATCCAGAAGGGGCCTAAATCACTCTCTTAAGGGCCTAAGAGGGCAGTTTTAAACCATTGTCTCAGGCCCCTAAGAGGGTGGTTTAAAACCACCGTCTTAGAAGCCTAAGAGGATGGTTTTAAACTGCCATATTAGGGGTCTAAGAGTGTGGTTTTAAACCATCTTCTTAGGCCCCTAAGAGGGAAATTTTTTGAGGAAATTTTTAATCATCATCGTATGACGTAAAATTTTTACAACACCCTCAAAGACGATGGCCAAATAACCGCCCTTAAAGGTATTTAAGGGTTGTTAAAAACCACACTTAAAGACCATTTCTATTGTAGTGGCATTTAGTATGGATGCTTCTATGGCTAAAACTAATATTCACTTGAATGTTGCCAAGCTTTACCATGGATGTGACAAAGCTTTAGAAGAAAACATCCTATGATATGGTAAATCTTTGTACCATATTTGTTGTTAAATTGGTGTGAAGTAAATCCTAATCAAAGAACAACAAGCCCTTCCCTTCCTATAAATTCTTGAAGTACTTATTATCAAATGCAAATGGGATGGTTATATTGAAAGTCTAAAATTTGCTTGGGTCTATGTCTCATGGACATGTTTGCTCAAGCGCAAAGGCAAAGCTTAGTTTAAAAATTGGATCACATTTTGCAATATGTGAGAAGTTGTACAAATGATTCTTGAATCGATCGCAATGAGAAAAATATATTATATATGCACCTAATAACACTACCATGTCAAACATGAATAAATTCAAATCAGTTTTTTTTTTGTATAAGCTAGATTGTATTGGAGTTGGATATGAGGGGATTTTACCTTCGCTCTAACATCCCTTGAGAAAAATGTGTCAAATATTACTTTGAGAACATCTCAAGTAGGTCCTCCTAGCAATGTGACAACATCCCTTGTTATCATGGCAATGATGTTCACACATGATACAATGCTAGGGAACATACTTACCAAAGTTTTCTTCACCTGAATGATAGCCTTCAAGGCATCCTGAGCTATATTATTCTTTGGAAGAACCCTCTCTACTTTTTTATATTCCTTGGAAGTAATCATAACTAAAGAATCATATACCTTAGTGAATTACATGAAAAATAGCAATAGGATATAAGGAGGTATGACGTTGGGTTCTGTTGATAGTTTTGCACCGTGTCACATTAAAATTTTGATGAAATTTTGTTGAATATTTTTTGAAAATACGGTAATATACAGTAAATTGATGTTGTAGTATTTTTGGCTAAGAATGTGTTACAATTTATTTTTGTGTTAACCTTATTCATTTTTTATGGGTCTTATGCTTGAAAATAGTGGATGTTATAAGGAAAAGTGATTATGAAATATGGTGGGTAAAATTAGTTGAAATCTCTCGAAGATGCTAATAGAAAATTAAAGAGATGTAACAACCTTTTCACCACAAGATCAAGGTGAAAAACCTTGTTGCCCTTCCTTGGGGTGAAGACATCTTTATTTTTGAAGGCATGTATGCATTTGCTTTGAAACTAGGGCAAAAAACCCATTCGCCCCACTTCGGGTGAGTGTAAATTTAAAAAGGAGAAACATACACTAAGCTTGGCAAATTTGCTTTCACCCCAAGTGAGGGGTGAAAGTCCCTTTCACCCCTTTTTGGGATGAAGATGTGTCTACAAGAAAGGTTCATAATATTTCCAAATTCAAGGTTCGAAGGCAGTAAAATGGAAGTACGTTCACCCCAAAAGTGGGGCAAAAGCATCATTCGCCCCACTTTGGGACAAACCTCATTAAGAAAATGATGATGAATTGCTAGGTCAGTGTTGAAAAATTCTAATAAGGTTTCACCCCCAGGGAGAGTTAAAACTTCCATTCACCCCTCTCTAGGGAGAAAGCGTATGGAGAAGGAAAAGGTTGTGGGCCCTACATTAGCATGCATTGAAAGGAGTTTAATTGCAGTGCTTTCGACCCAGGTGAAGGGAAAAATCCTCATTCACCCCTCTTAGGGGTAAAGATACATGAATGCATCAAGAATTTTTGTCTTCACTTCGGGCAAACATTAAAATATAGGCTTTGGAAAATTCAAAGCTACATTTTCCCAAGGTAAAGGGCGATAGTGCCTTTCACCTCTTTTGGGGGCGAACATGTATTTTAAGAAGAGAGATATTTTATGTGAAGAACTTTCACCTCGAGAGAGATGTGAAGCTCTTAGTCGTCCCTCTCGGGGGTGAAACGATATGAAGAATATTCAAAACATTGAATATGAAATCAAGGGGGTATCATAAGCTAATTTCGCTAAAATTTTCTCAAGGTTGATTAGTGTCATGATCATGGGGCGAACACAACAAAATTAGTTTTAAAATGAATCAAGTTGTGGATTATGTATTCGATGAAATTATATGGAGCAATGCAAAGCATGACTCAAAGGTGCAGATTGAGCGAAATTATAAAAAATTTTACTTTATGGGCGTCCTCTACACCAAGAAGGATGAATAAGGAGGAAGTGATGAAATTCAAATGAAGTGGTTTCACCTATCGCTCTGTATTGGGTGAAGTAGATTTCAAGCATTAAAGGAAGACTTTTCAAAGGTGCCAGGATTAAATAATACTACAAATTTAATGATGGTGGCCTAAGAAGTTATTTTTCCTAGTTTTATGCTAAAAAGGCTACGGGATTAAAAATCATAGAGTGATTTTCATGAGTTTTAAGATATTCTGGACAAGGACGAATTTCTAAATAAAAATGGTAGTATCAAGTCAACAACCATATTTATAGTTTTATGTGCACCGATGCTTGAATTTACTGATTTCCCATGATTTTTCCCTTAAAAGCTAGATTGTTATCATAGAAGGAAGATTTTCAAGAATTTCAAGGAGGAATTTCTTTACAGAGGTTCCTGATCTATAAATATTTTATCTTTTGTGTATTAAATGGACAAAGATGAAAACCTCTATAAATACTAGATACTTCCAACATAAAAAAGGGAGGATAGACACTCTACAGAAAACTCTTCAAGTTTTTTGTGTAAATAGAAGGAATTTGGCTTCTAATTTTTAGAAGTAATTTCTACGTGTGATTTCTTTCTAATCTAGGCATTTCTATTTTATATTCATGTTTGTTATATATTGCTAAGTTCAAATTCTATATTTGAATTTTAGCACTACTGGTGAGGGAGTGAGTACTAGAATTCAATTCTAGAAGTTATCTCCATAGAATTGTAAGTGGATTCTTTGACTTCTTTCTGTTCTATGTTGCTATAATGCTTGGTTGGAATTCCTACTACTAGTCTATCCCCAATCCTACATATATTTCCTATGGCTATATTTCCCATTTGTTTCCATTATTTCCAATTTCTTTCCTCTAACTCTAAACTTCAAATCAGTATAGGATATAGTAAGGGAGCCAAACCTCTCTGGAGATTGGCCCGAAGGAAATTTCTTTTGTTCAGACTTTCAATGTTGGTCATGTCTATGGCGTACAAATGCATATTTTTATTTTAGGCATATATTTGAACAACAGTTTTTGGCATGCCTAGTGAGACATTTAAGTCTCATATTGATCAATATATGCAATATTAAGGTCTTGATGTTCACCTTTGTATTGTTAAGCTAGAACATTTGGCGACTCAACTATACCTAGAATCCTCCATACGTGAAGTCGATGAAAGTTGTACTTCATGATCACAATATCGAAGACCAAAATTGTAACAACCTAGTCTACCCACCGATTGTCAAGAAACACAAACATAAAAAATTTTACTGAGAGAAGAATTAAAGGTCGCACATATTTGCTATTTTACCCAAATAAATTTTAGTACAAGGTATAAAGTTATCACACTTCAAGAATATTTACCACTGTAGTTGGTATCTTAAGTGCTCGGGACTGACCAACTTTTTGCAATACATTGCCTTAGTTAGATCCTTACCCCTCCCACCGGTATCACTTGATCTTGGCATAGGGTTTGCCCTTCCAGGGCCCATAACACCTGAAAGAGTGGATGCCATAACTTCCATGTTCCAAAGTATGATGGATAGATTTGGAATCCCACTCTAGTCCATGAGAGTCCGTTGACTAATAACATAACGATTTGGAACTGACGTAATTATACTTGTGATTGACCATTGACTTTCAACTAAATTTTAGTCAGGGTCTGCCATCGCATGGCTCCTGAACCATATTACTCAGTTCCATCTCTAGTTAATGGTAATGCTAGCCATACCATATACCGTTGGACCTTCCAACCTCATATACCGGATCTCTGGTTATGATTCTAGTTGGGGATTTTGCAATCATAGTAGGTTGTGAGAAGCCTCACATACCATTAATGTGTTCTCTAGAGACAATGTCCCATACAATCATCTCTTACCCTCATTAGTGTGGAACCTCTGTTCATACACTTGGCTAAATTCAAAAAATACATATTCATGGTTGTCGCCACCACTGGCTATCATAGTTGGGTTAGTGCTCTCCTCCTCGATAAGCACTAGCTCTCAATACAAGGATGAAATTTTATCCTTATTGACCCATTAAAAAAAAATCTTTTATTTCACTCAAGCAAAGGTTTCCATATGGGTTTCATACTCAGTTTAAGCTTTAATTGACATAAATACCTTTTTGTTCCATAAAAGTATTAAAGTTCTCATATAACATAAACATTGAAGCTACTTCATTGCACAAATTTATAAAACTTAACTAAGTAAATCTAAATAATAATGAGGTTGTCCATTCAAATTTCCATACTTTAATCACATAGTCACATAGCTTAACTAAAGAAGTCTATTAGCAAGTCAATGACTTATTAAAAGGAACACATACCCATTTACTATTCCTAAACTTTAAAAAGAAATATTTTAAAATTTATAAGCTCTATATAAAGAATTATTTTTCTAAAAATTATTTATATATCAGCAGACACATCGATTTGCTCTATTTTGAATTCTATACACTATCATATATGTATCTTAAGCAAGTTTTCCAAGTCATATCCACATATTTTGGTGAAGGCGTTCTTAACTAAACATATCCTCATCTAAAAAAATAATTTTTTTATTATTTAACAAAATGGAATGACATAGTTTCCAGAATATAACAATGGATCCATTATGAATTTTTTTTTTTGGCAATCAAATACATATCAGTTGGATTCCTACTAACATAGAGGTTGTTTAGATATGAGAGTACACATGTTTTTTAAAATTTAAATGCCCATATTGGAAAAATGAACTTTCCTTTTTCTTTATTTACTTTCCCTAATATTAATTCATCCGAATTCAAGAAAGAATTATTTCCTATGATTTCAAATAAATTTTCGTCATATAAAAGCATCTGACTTCCTATTATAACATTGCCTAAATTTTCAGGTATCATTTCAATCCAACACAGTTCAAGTTTTCTCATCTTTCAGAAATTGAATAGCACAAGAAAACGATTTACAAATTATGAGGAGGTTTCTTTGATATTTCTAAAACTTTTAAAGTATAATTATATGACAACGTGGTCCTAGAGGAACTATGGGTAAACAAAACATATGGCTTCCTTGTCCACATAAAAATGAAATTTTATATACACATATCCTCAAAAGAAAAAAATACAATTATATCCTCTTGGCACATCTCCGTTCAATCACTTTGAGAGACAAAAATAACCAGACTTGACTTATAATATAACTTTCATATAAATTGTCGGAATATGCATGTAACTAGAAGAAATCATTTGATTTATAGGTAGCATATTCATTGTTCTCTCAGATAATGGCTTATAGTGTCGTGGCTCCTTATGCAAGCTAGAAATCGGTAAAGCATCTCCATTGCCATCCACAAACCACCCGTTCAAATAGAGACATGAGTTTAAAGGGCTTGAGTATGGGATCAACTTGGCCACAACATGCAACTATATGCAAATGACACTCATGCAAAGCACACACATGCTATAGAAACCATCTCAGATTTAATAAGAATTCACACTCACACAGAGCATACAAGTTATGGAACTCATTTCAGAATTTAATAAAGGAATCCCCACTCATGCAGTACACAGAGCATGCAATTTATAGAACTCATTTTAGAATTTAATAAAATGAATTCCCACTCATGCAGAACACAGAGCATGCAAGTTATAGAACTTATTTCAAAATTTAAGAAAGGAATTCCCACTCATGTAGAACACAGAGCATGCAAGTTATAGAAAATAGTTTAGAAATTGATGAAACTTTTTTCTCATGCAAAGCACACAAGCTATAAATGCCACATCTAAAAATTAAAGGCTCATCAATTCATTAAACTAATTGCAGTGACTTTCAGATTCGATAATATATCATCTTGAAAGAGTGTCCAAGAATTTTAAAATTCAATAGCGGCAACATGGCAGCAATTTATCACACAAAAAGAATATACAATCCAACAATGGCAGCATAGAAAAATATATCACACACTCAGCATACATTTTTCTATCAGAACTCAAGTGTCTAACCTAGTTATGTAGTGCTCCAATTTGACTACTCTACCACAAGCAAATCACCCCCAATGCTGCAACTATCTATTTGGCACCTCCAAACTCTCTTCACGTGCAACGTCCATTCCCAAAAAAACTTCCTCTTAATTGCCATATGTGACATGCATCTTCATCGCTTTCCATTATTAATAAAATAAAATTCCCCACAATCTCAAGGTGACGCTTTCCATGGTTTGTTATGCTAGATGATTCTAATACAGACATGTGGTAGCTTATTTTTCTCCTCATCCGAGTGGAGGAGAGTGGTCATAGTGGTTGTTTTTTTTTTAACATCATTAAATTTGATGACTTCAAAGATGCTTTCTTTATATGTCTATATTAGCTTTCACCATATAAACAATTATCAAGGTAATTCTCCTTTATAATATTCAATTTAAATATCATTTAAATATGTTTATTATTATTTATATTGTTTCCTATATATATATGCATATATATATATATTGAACACATAAATTTCCTTCCAAAATAAAAGCAAACAACATATCTTTTTTTATGTTTATTATTATATATTTTTTTATTTCATTCATCCTATTTTTATAAACTAAACATTGACATTACACAACAACAAGGAGCACACAAACAATGTACACAACATCAAGAAATATGCAAGAAATGTAGTAATGACCTTGTACAAAATGCAATCACACACATGCGCTAATGCATCAATAGTCAGAATGATTCATATGCAATTTCTATGGTGGGTTTCCATGTACCCACTGGCCAAGGTGCAATGAGGCACAACATCATATCCAACCCGATGCCTTCAACCTCTGTCTCTGTTAGGGGTGGGTACTCTCTCCATGCGTAAACCTAATCCTGCATCACAAAACTCAATGTAGAATCACATTATTCCAAATAAAAATATATCAAGCAATAGGGATGTTACAAATTTTTTGAAAATCCCATTGAGTTCTTTGAGTTTGACACCCAAATATTAGGAGAACACGCTAGATTAGTTACCTCACCTTATACATCAATTGCAACATCTTCATATTTAGCTAGTGTGTTTTTCATTCTTTCAAGTCCAACTAGTACTGCTACTAGCATCCCACCTCTTCAACCTCATACACTAGTCAATATGGCTTAGAAACCACCACCACAACAACCACAAACACCAAGATACTTCCCATCATGGAATAGCTTATGAGCTTTAAATCTGCAAGCATAGATACCAATTCCTCTAGTGGCATTGAATGCTTTGCCTACTTATGATGGTACTGGTAAGACTGCTTACGAGTATATCTAGGATGTGGCTTATTTGGAAATAATCCATGGAATTGTAGATGAAGATATTATGGTGAGATTACTTGTGTTGTCACTTAGATAGAAGTTGTTGTATTGGTATCGATCCTTTGTAGCTGCTACTATAACCACATGGGACCAATTGGCAGAATTGTTGATCAAAAAGTTTCATGAGAAAGCTGATCCATTTTCCTTACTGCACCAATTTACAAAATCCAAAGACATCCGTAGGAGGAAATTATGGATTTCAATGTCAATTCTGCTCGAAGTTGGCAAAGAGTTCCTCATGGCCTTCAACCCACTCATGAGTAAGTTGTATTTTACTATCTCCGAGCTTTCAACTCTGATATTGGTATGGTGGTTCGATAGGCCAATGTCAACATATTTCTAAATTTGTACATGTAGGTGCAAAAGGCCAAGGTAGATCTGATTACCATAGGTAAGTTGCACTTGAAGATAATAATGCCCATTCTATCTGATCTTCCACAAAATTTGTATTTTGATGCATTTTCATAGCCTATGTCGTCAATGTATCCTATCCCTTCATGGAGCTCAAGTCCACATCAAATTTCTCCAATTATAGTTCCACAACTCCCTACTCCAAGTATTCCATAATTACCTATAGCATTTATTCCATAGTTGCCATCCCTAGTTCCGTTCCCATCACTACCAACACCACATGTTCCATTGTAGTTTCCTACTCCACCAGTGCCTCTACCTCTGCCAGCACCTCCTACACCCTCAAATCCTAATTCCTACATGAATATGTTATAGGATATACAGTCACTCAATTCAACAGTGAGGACAATGTCAAATGAAATTACATCCATTACGAAGAAGCAAGCTGAAGCTGATTTTTGATCAAGAAGATTCCAAACATTATCGATTACCAGAGAATAATCAACTACTACCAAATTTCCTAAAAAAATACAATTGTGCTGGCAAATGAATAAGCTTGTACATTAGAATGGGGATATTGGTTTTCCACATGTAATGATCCTCATGGAAAAGACATGTGCATGGTTCATTTGAACTATGTACAAATGTTAGCAAAAAGTTTTGTTGGTGGACAAATCAATATGATAATAGAAGTTGATCATAATTTTATGGTCCCTTCCTTGGAACAAGTTTCAATCCTTACAAGGGCTGGAAACAAGTCAGTGACTATTGATCCAGTAGAAATGGAGTTGTTGAAGGTTCCCGCTAAGAAAAAGGTACAAGATAAAAATGCAGTCACAAGTGAAGGCACCTGGAACAACAACTAAATAACAAGATCCTATCTTGTTGAAGGATTTGTTTCCTAAGCAATCTTAGGATAATTTACAATTGAAGGTATCAACTTCACAGCCTAAAAAAACTCAAGTATAAACTAAGGCAAAAGAACAAGCTAAAGAATGTCTCAAGTACCCATTGTTAACCAAACGATAAATCGTAGAAGATACTCAAAAATACCAAAACAAATATGAGTCGACCAATGAAGAAAAGGGCTCAGGTACTTTTGATTACAATATTGTTGATGAAATGAATAAAATCCTAGAAAATGTAAGTTTGTATGATGCATTACAGTTACCTAGACAAGTTGACCTATTACAAGAGTCTCTCAAGTATGTGAAGGATAAAAAAAATACCTATCGTGATAGTTTTAGCATAGATACTGGCATATTATGCCACTGGTAAGAACAAACCACCTCCATTATATTTGTCTCTCATAATGGAAGGGTCCAGACCTAGAACCATACTTTAACATGTGTCTTTTGAGAGAATTTATAGCAAATCTAGGAGGATATCTCTCCCTGGATTATTCACATTTGGAGATTCCTTTTAAGGGAAAAATAATCCAAATCTATAATGAAAATCTGTCCACTTTTCATATAGAAAAACTTGAAGAAGAAGAAAATCCCACTAGCGCAATTAATATAATGATAGAAGAAGTGAAATTAGTGGACTTGATGGAGGAAGCTCTTGGTGACCTTCGTCTGGAAGATAAGTTTTCACTGATGGATTTTAATGCAATGGTAGAAACTGATATCGGTTGTTATACCATAACTAAAATTGAACATATTGAAGAAGAATTTTCTGATTCCCCATGCCCTATTTTCAATAAGCTATGGAAGCTATATTTTGATAGTGCAAGATGCAAGAATAACACCGAAGTTAAAATTGTTCTTGTTTCTCTTGTAGGGTTACAAAAAAACTATTCATATCGGTTAACCTGGAGCTGCACTAATAATACCATCGAATATGAAGTGTTGTGCCTTCGTATGAAGAAAGATAAAATATTGGGGATCAAACAATTACAGATATTTGGATATTCTAAGCTCATCATCAATTAGACTACAAACAAGTGTGTGTCAAAGCAACACTATTTAAAGGTCTATCGCAAAAAGGTATGGGATTTGTTTGAGTCTTTTATGACATTGAATATTCAAGCGATTTTGTGGAAGCAGAACAAATATATAGATATCTTGGCTTCCCTTGGTGCTAATTTCTCTCCTATAGAGCAAGTGGTCAAAAATACAAATATCATGAGAGTAATTTACAGACCTTCGATTCTCGATAAAAACCTCTATTGGCAAGTATTCGATAGTGATGAAAAAATTATTAATTTTTTTATTAAGGAAGCCACGTGTAGAAGAAAAAATATTTGCTGAGGAAATGGAAGGAATGATTCAACTAAAGAATAACCATATTCCTAGGGGACTGATTTCACTTGAGAGCTTGTTTGATCAAAATGAAAAGGCAAAGAAACATAAGTTCAAGGTGGATGCAAAGGAGTCTAAGGAAATGTAGTTGGAGTCTCATAAGGTCATTAAAGTCAAAATAGACTATACATCAGAGGAGCTCAAGAATATTAAAAAATTGTGTTATGAGTTTCTAGACATTGCCACTTGGAGCTATCATGGTTTAAACTGATACGACAAGAACGTGATCCAACACACCATTGAATTACAGGAAGGGGTGAAGCCATTTCAGTAGAAATAGTGACTTGTAAACCCTAAAATTGAAGTGCTTATGAAGGCAGAACTACTAAAAAATTATAGGTAAAGATCATTTATCCTATTAAGCACTCAACATGGGTGGTAAACATGGTTCTAGTTTGAAATAAAAATGGATATATTCGCCTGTGTGTGGACTTTTGTAATATGAACCAAGCATATTTGAAATATCATTATTCGTTGCTGCAAATTGATCAAATCCTCCATGTAGTCACTAGAGCATAAATATTTTCATTGCTTGATGGTTTCTCTAGTTACAATCAAGTCTGGGTGAAATATGAGGACTAGCACAAAATGGCATTTAATACAAAGTGGGGTACCTTCGCCTATCAAAGGATACCATTTGGTATTTCAAACACTAGTGTCACATTTTAGAGAGCTATGGATGTCACTTTCAATGAGTTGTTGGATTGGATTATTGTAATTTACCTTGATGGCATGACTATTTTCTCACATCGTAGGGAAGAGCACGTATCTCATCTGAGGCAAGTGTTCGAAAAGTGTTGGGAATTTGAAATTTCCATTAACTCGAAGAAATCCATTTTCACTATCAAAGAAGGAAAACTCTTGGGACATGTGATTTCACAAGAAGGACTGGAAATTGATCCTACAAGAGTTGAGGCTCTCTTGAAATTGCTATTTCCAGTTAACAAGAAGGATCTATAGTTATTCTTTGGCTATATCAATTTCATTTATAAATTCATTTCTAATTTCGCTTAGGTAGTAAAACCAATGACGGAACTTATAAAGAAGAATGCAGACTTCAAGTGGATATATGTAAGAAGACAAACATTCCAGGAAATCAAGGAAAGAATCACCCAAGTGCTAGTATTGACTAATCCAGATTATTCAAAAGATTTTATCCTTTATGTGGTAGGCAAACAGGAGAGTTATATTGTTGTCCTCACTCAAAAGCAAGATGATGGGGATGAGAAACCGATTGTTTTTTTGAGCCAAGTCATTATGCCACACCTAGAAAAATATAACTTTATTGAAAAGCAAGTGTATGCAGTCATGAAGTCTTTAAAGAAATTTTGGAATTTTGTTTCACAGAGCAAAATTTTGGAATTTTGTTTCACAGAGCATGACAATCGTCTACATTATCCATCCAAATGTCAAAAATTTCATCATTCAAGGAGATATGGGTTATAAAAGTGTAGGTTTGGTCTCAAATATTTAGGAATACGATGTGGATATTTGACCTAATAAGTTTGTTCGTGGTCAGACCCTCTGCCAAGAATTGGCCAAAAGCACAACTTCTAGATCACTGGATCTATTAAAAAATATGATTATCGATGAGAGTAATCTGGCCAATCAAGTAACAAGTGATCTGAATGGATAGAGGACCTCGTTGAATTATTCACATCCAAAATATGTCAATCACATATATATGCCTCATAGTAGAAAATATTCAGACTATAGGTGCTCAGGTACGTCCTATTGCCATGTAGGTTATTCCATAAAAACATAGATGAAGTACTTCTCAGATGTGTGAAAGAGTCTAAAAAGAAAAAAATCTTGAAGTTCCACTCTAACTTATCTATTGGGCATTATGTAGGAAAGCCTATGGCCTTGACGATCATACGAGCTGGGTATTTTTAGCCTACCCTTTTCGTAGATGTACACAAAGTGAGCCAAAGATACAATAACTATCAGCAGTATGTTGGTAGGAATAAGAAATCATCATTGCCCTTGCATCCAATTCATGTAGAAGCTCTATTTTAGTAGTGGGGCTTGGATTTTATTGGATTTATTGATCCTCATTCCTCCATAGAGCATAAATATATCTTGACAACGATTGATTATTTTACTAGGTGGGTAGAGGCCATTCTAACCAAGAAGGCAGACCAAGCTATAGTCATATCCTTCCTCAAAGGACTGATTACCCATTATCGTGTACCAGACATCATTGTAATAGATAATGAGACTCCATTTTATTGGGGTAAATATCAGTGAATTTGCAAGCAGGTATGGGATTTATTTGAAGACTTATTCAAATTATTACCTATAGTAAAACGGTCTAGCTGAATCCATAAACAAAAATTTGCTTCGGATCTTAAAAATAATACTTGGTAGCAACAAAGGAGCTGACATCTATTTTTGAATCAAGATCTGTGGTCAGATCGTATATCAGTTAAGAAATATACTAAAACTTATCCTTACTCCTTTGTGTATAGAAAAGAGGCATTTTTGCCCATCCACATTGAGCTCCTAGTCGTCCAGACATTGCATTTTTTTAAATATGAAGATGATGAATCTGATCCAATGAGTGTAAGTTTGGCTCAACTTCTGCATCTATAAGAGAGAGAAAAATAATATGAGGATTTCACTAAACATGCTAAAAATACGTAGAAGTGGTTTGGCAATAAGATTATAAAATGTAAGTTTTAGGTTGGAGATCTAGTCCTCAAATGAAATGAGAACAAATTCAAGCCAGGGAAGCACCACAAGTTTGACGTAATTTGGGAAGATCCATTTCAAATAACAAGGGTAAATTTGGTGAATGCATATCATCTCCAAGATATGGATGGTTGGGATATTTCAATTCCAGTTAATGGCCTTCATTTGAAGGCTTATTTTCAATGATATGATTAGAGGTGCAAGTATGTAAATATGTACATATTTTATTTTCTGCAAGTATTTTATTGCTTTGTACAAGTTATATAAAAGAGAAAAAAAAGGGTATGAAGTCAACTCTGCTGGAAAGGTGCCCAGCTACCCTCAAGAAACACACATTACTTTTAAATGCTTTCTCTCTCTCAAAATTGATTTGGCCCCAAAGTAGTTTTCTGATGACACATTATGAGTTTCGAGCAAAATTAATTATTTATTGTAATATTTTTAGCAGGTAAATGAGGGCTCCAAGATTAAAAATTTGATTTACTATCTAAATCAAAAAGAGATATTAAATTTGAATGATGTCTTGGTGCAATAAAATATTTGAAATCATAATGCAGGAACTGGAAGTGCTTTCACCCCAAGGAAGGGGTGAAAGTCCCATTCGCCTCCCTTTGGGGCGTGCACATTTTAAACCATGGAAAACAATACGAAGAGCACCAATCCAAATGTGCTTTCACCCCAAGTGAGGGGCAAAAGTCCCTTTCACCTCGCACAAAGGTGAAGCAACATCAAAATATTTTAAAGCATGGGGAGGCGTGTTCCATATTTTCAACCAACTGTATGTGCAATTTAGATTGGAATGAACGAGAAGATAAAGATATTAAAAAAAATGAGAGAGGAGAAAAGAAAATCATGTTCACCCTTCCTTCCACCAGATATCAGATTTGCCCCTAAATTATTTTGAAAGTGATGTTAAGGGATCTCAGCAAAGTTATTTAAATTTTTTTTTCAGCAAAGGATGAATAGTTTTATGAGTACTAATTGGAACAAAAATTTTAAAATTCCAATTAAGGGAGCACTGAAAAATAATTTTAAATGAATTTTAAAATTATAAAAGAAAAGGATGAGGGCAAAAACAAGACAAATACAAAATAAAAAACAAAATTAAATCTCTAAATTAGAATATTTCTTAAGAAAATAAAATCAACATTTTTTCTAAAAAATATAGGGCGAAAAGGAAAAGCAAGAATTGTTTTAACAGGAGGATTTTTCGCCATGAAAGTAATAAAATAGGTGAAAGCTATTTTTGGGAGAATAGAAGAAAAATGGAAGCACCCTCTCGAGGGGATTTTTCCCATCAGTACGTGGTGAATTTTTGAAAGCTCTTGTGGATATTAAAATGCATTTTCAGAGTGTTTGGTTGGAAACGTGCGCCCATATTTGCATTGGGATGCATTTTTGGCATTCTCGAGAACCTAGATCTCACAAAATTGAAAGAAATGATGCTCATTAGCCTGCATGTGGTGAGTGATCTATTTTAGGAAACCGTTAAGAAACCAGGGCACACTATTCAAGGGCATAACATAACAAAAGCACACATTTTGAAAAAGATATTGCGATCAATCGAGGTGAATGTCCATTAAAACGTTGGTAAACATGTTGAGTGAGTAGACCAAGGCACATATGTTTTTTTATTATCTGAAGAGATTCACTGCATTTATTGGGGTAGTTGAAGGTGCTCTCTATAAATAGAACAGGTAAAATTATCCAAAGATTAATTTTTTTTAAAAAACTTATCGGTGCATTTTTGAGCTTTTTGGTTGTAGAAGTTGTAGAGCATTTTAAAGGTTTCCAAAATTTGCACCATGGGCAAGAAAAGGGTAGAGGTTAAATATTCCATAGAAACCAAACATTCGAAGAAGAAAGTAGAAGGTAGGAAAAAATCTAAGAAATCCCAAAGAAATTAAAATGTAGATTTGGACCCGTACTCTGACACAATGACAGAGGTTGGGGACAACATCATCATCAATAAGGGCGTGGTTAAGCTTTGAAAAGATGTGGAATTCACAATTCATTAAGGGTTGATGCTAGAGATCCCTTTAACTATGTTATATTATGCATAGTTATTATAGTATTTGTGCACACTCATACATGCTTACCTGAAACTAGTGAATTTGATTGCCCAATTTTATAACCCGACTACTAAGGCCGTTCGAAGAGCAAATGGTGAAGTGCTTTTCTATGTCACCTCCAACGTAGTAAGGGAAGCGTTTGCATGTGGGTTAAAATCTCCTCTAAACATGATCTCCAAAAAATTGCATATCAATGAACAGGAGGAGAGATATGTGTCTACGGTAATAATGTGCCAGTTCATGGAGGCACAATTAATTAGAGAGTCGTAGCTAGGGCAGTTTTTGAATCTTTTAAATCTACTTTCAAATTTGAAGAGCCCAAATATTTTTTGATGTTGGCATGGGTTTCCGGAATCTCTATAGACTCCATAGTTCACAAGTGGCAAGGCAATGCTTACACAATGCATATCACAGGTGGAGTTTTACGCTCCAATGACGATGAGAAAAGGTACAAACCCAATTTATTTTGACTGGGCTGATTTCATATATTGGAAAATATATATTTAGTTGGAAAAAATGAATACTAGATAGGTGACTTGATTCAAGCATACATCATTCCTCATCTGGTATTTCTTTTTTCATTTGCATCACCATTTTTTTTTAATTGCGGTTAAACAAGTTGATGAGGTGAACAAGGTTTTACCGGTTTATATGTGGACTTCCTCTCTATCAAGGAGGGAGTTATTTTATAATTTTAATCACCTATTTTTTGGGCCCGCCATTGAGTTGATTTGCAGCAAGAGTGAAATGCTGCCACGATAGATATGAGAAGCAGTTGCTACAATAGAGAAGGCCGATATATTTTTATTCACTCAAGGAGTTGTGCAAATTTTTGGCTTTACGGGTAAGCCATTTCTACTTTTCGACTTCACCACTGAACATGTTTTCACCATGGAGGTGGTGCACCAAAATTATTATGTGAATGATGTGTATGGATCAGGGCACAATAAGAGGATAACGTGCATGATGCCTTTCAAGTTTGATAGTATAGAAGTGAACCAAGTTGGCTAGAACAAATTACTCACAAAGGTGCTTCAAGACCTGGGTTTGGTAGAACTACCGTAAATATGGAGATATGACCCATTAGATCATTTTTTAGAAATAATTAAGGCCAAGCATTTTCATTGCTTTCCATGGTCAGATATCCAGCAAAACCACAATAATTTTTATGGGCATGATTTTGAGTGGAATGTTGAAGCCATTATGCTTCTTCCACTGTGGCATAACTTCTATGAGAAGGAGGCCGAATACAATTCCTCGGTGCACTGAGAGGATATTCCACCACCAAGACTATTTATCTAGGTGAAATAATAGTGGCCCACATGGTCTAATGAGAATCATAAACTGGTGGATTATGAGAGTCCACCATGGAATTATTACATCTACCTATGGGTTGAATATGTATAAGGCATTTTTGAAGGCATATGATGAATTTGTTAACATCTATAAACCTATCACATTCTCCAAGGTCATACCTTGAAGCTTTAAAAAACCTGGCAGTGAAGAAAGCATGGATGAAGAAGAGCACCCGGTAGTTTAGGAAGTGACACATGAGGAAGAAGAATAACAATTTGTGTTTAAACAAAGATCTCAGTTGGTGAATCAAAGTGTAAAATAGGTATTTCCTTTCCCTAAGGTCGTAAAGAAGCTAAGAACCAGTGTTGTTCCTTCATCCACTATTATAGTTTCCATGATTGCAGTTACTGCATCTACAGTAAACTCTCCTCCACCAATGATAGCTACTCAAGTTAATTTTCCTCAGGAACCTCCATTTATTCACGAGCAACTATTGAATCATAAAATGGAGATCATAGATATCGACGTAGATGTGGATAAGTAGCTAGTTCAAGAGAAACCTATTATGTAGCCACCTCCATCATCGACTCACATGGTTCCCATACATGAAGGTATATCTCCTCTTTCCTCTTCTTCCATTTAGGATAAAGTAGTGGTTGTTAGTTCATTTCCCTTAGTTCCTACATTTGTTGACCCTCCATTTGGTATGCCTTCCATTTATATTTTTCTCCCTACCTCTCACCTGCAAGTCACTACTACTCCTTATTATATTCCCCTCTCTTTGGTCTCCCTTTCTTTAGTTCATATGCATCAAGTCCGAATCTATTTTTGTGCTCCTCACCTTTCATTCCTATCACTACTTCCATTGCAATTGTAAGTATGCAAGCTCCTCCATGAGTGATTGTAACTGTAGCTAAACCTGGTGCTTTCATCCATTCTACTATTTTGGACCCCTCTCTTATTTTGGTTTCCTCTTCTTCCTTTGAGCTAGATCATGCATAGGCTTTGTTTCCTTTCACACCATTCTTAGATATAGAGGCATTGCCCAAGATTGAGGTGATGCCCAAGCATCCATATGAAGAAAAAATTAATCACTCTCATCTTAGTTCATCATAGTGGCTGAAGAGCCATAGGAGAAAGTAGGCACTTGCTCCATCTAGGCCACTCAATAAAGTCACCTTAGATCTAGTTGCTATGGAGGCTCACACTACTAAAACAATTCCCATTGTCCAAAAACCACAAGGAGAAATGACACCAAGTAATTACGCTTATGAGATCATGACGGAAGACCTGACGAAGATTGATCCTACTAAAAAAATTAGGTATATCCAAGTTGATATGATCTCATTTTATTTGCATAGTGATTATTACAAGCAGATATTTTATGATGTCGAGGAAAATATTTCCAATCTTGAAGAAGATTTGGTAGAAATTAGAGCACAATAGGAGAATATGATGATGGAGGTTGAATAATGGATTTAGTAGATAGGGGCTCACCAAAAGGCAAAGGATGTGGTGGAGCAGTGGGTGCAGGCACTGAAGATACAACTCAATTCCATACAGAATCAACTGTTAGAGAATACCACATAGGCTGTAGAATTCTCTCAGAAGATAATTAAAGAGGCTCTCCTTTGATTGGCTCAAAGTTGTGAGAATTTTGTGGCAAGAGCATTTCAATTTTTGTAGTACCTCTATGAGGCTCATATATAGATTCAATTGAGCCAAAAAGTAGTGGATGATATTGAGGAGATGTTGGAGCCACATTTGGAAATGGCCATAAAGATTCAAGACCTGGCTCAATCTAATATGCACATTCACCCCATGAGTGATATAGATCGAGCCTAGTATACCTCCAAGGTTACGTTATGTAGTTATTATTGGTCAATGAATTGCATCAAGTTTTCACTCAATATTGTGGTTGTTTATCTTCCTATTTTCTATCCAGGCTTACACTTGATAGTTGCAACTCAAAACTCAACATTGGATGGACCAAAACAGAGTTTCCTATCCAACCTCTAGAGTAGGTTGGTTTCTTGTCAACTTAAATATGATGTTGACACAATTATGCTCACTTAGGGTTTGAAGGTTAGGGTAATAAAGGGTTAGGGTTAGATAAATGTGAAAAATAGTGGATGGATAGGCTAATAGTATTGCACCACAATAAAAAGCTCTAAAAAACTAACCCAGAGACACATAACTCAAATCAACATTATCACAAATTGGATGACTCTTTATTCATTAATGCATAGCATAAAAATATTGCAGACAATGATTTCAATATCTAGACAATGATAATCCAAATAATAGAAATCACCAACATCTAGATTCTACAAAAATGCTCTTCCTAACAATAAATATCAATCTCGAAAGCAGATTTCAATTACTTTAACAGCTAGTAATCCATTAATTTTGTATAAATGCAGCTAAAGAATTTGAACCTCTAATATCAAGCATGAAGATACAAACTTTTAGGTTAAGATCAATGTAATGCTCCTTCCATTAGCTCTTGGAAATATTCATAGTAGCATAGGCAAACACACTAGAGCCAACCCTTAAAAATGAGGGTTCGACCTCTACTTATAGTTTTGCAAAAATTAAAATTATCAAGAACATTACAAAGATAAAAATTTGACATCACAACAGAGAGTTCTTGATGGCATTTTCTTACTAGTACAACCTTTGAGAAATCTACTAAAAGTGGTCCTCCATGGAAGCTCGGGGCCTTTGTAACTTATTGGTCATTTGGTATAGACTGGAGTTCAGGTTGTTTGAAATCATGCATTATCCTTTATCCTTCTTGGATGCTATCTACTATCATCGATTTGTAACCACTTCTAGTTCTTATTTCTTGAAAACCCTCGATGCTTTAGCTTCCTCTCCAACTGACTATTACAATTTTGATGAAGAAATGTCTTTAAATACCTCAAATTCTTTGACACAATCCCCACTATTGATCTACCTCATTGTATGGCTATGATTCATTCTGATATAAGTGTAATATAATGGCAAGGAGAACACAACACCATTCTGCTTTGAAAAAATGATGATGTCACCCTTTATATCCAAGAAGTTGTGGAACGTCAATCCGTTTGATCTTAATCCTTCAATTTTCCTCATAATCCACAAGGCATTCGTCAATCCGCACAAAATATTGATGATGTCATCTCCTCTCAAAAACTTTTGTAGATTCCATTCTAGGCTAGGCAAATGCATTGTTGTATTACCATCATTCTAGACCCATCATAATGTAAAATGACTCTTCTTCCATTATGCACTATCTTCATAGTAAAACAATGCTTATCACCATTCTAGAAAATAATTTGTCATAATGCCCATTGTCACCAATCCACATCTACTATGTTTATAGCATTCCGCCTCATCACCATTTCGTGTAAAAATATTATGTGTGTTCTTCGAAATTACACGTTCCAACATTTATCCACTCGTGGATATTCAAACCATCAAGTAGTCACCAATCCACACTTTTTCCCTGTTGACATCATCCTTTATCAAAATATTTTGCGGGTTCAGGATGCATCGCTAGTCCAGAGCAAAGAACAAAAGAAATTCTTCGAAATCACTCCAAGCATGAAAATCTGCTAAGTGTTGGGTAGGCTCATGTCTCATGTCATGAATCTATTCTAGAGTACATTGTAAGATGTGCAAAATGAGGAAATAATGACTTAGGTAAAATTTTGCAAAATATTCCTAAGTATGTGGCCATTTTGGGCCTATACTCTAGTGCCTCCTAGGTGGATTTACTTGCAAAGCCAACGAACTCAGAGTCTTATCCATTGGGCATTAGGAGTCAAACATACTCATATTCAAAAACATATTTTGCAGAATAACTTCCATATAAACACTAGTCTCTGAAAATTTTAATAGCCTACCTAGAGAGTAAAGGTTCATATAGAAATGATGCCAAAAATATATATAACTCATTCTCTCATATAGATATTATGTCAGAAATACAGGTCTTGTCACCATCTTTAAAAATTAGACACAAGTCTACTCCTTTTATAAGGCCTTATTTCAATAAATTCCTTCACACATAGTCCTCTATACTTCTGCCTCTATAGGTTTCATGCCTTTATTGGTCATTTATGACAATTATCAGAGTAAAAAAAAAAATACAAAACTCACACATATGTAAAAAATAAAAATGAACTAAGTGTGAGCCCCTTCTGGGCCCGTAACTAATCCATCCTACTCTTCTTCTTCCCCAGCCTCTTCTCATTTTTCTCCTTCTTCTTCTTCTTCTTCTTCTTCTTCTGGATTAGGTGTTTTCTAACTCCTTCCTCCAGAAGTATCCCCAAACAACTGAACCATCAATTCCAAATATTGTAGAGCCTATTTCCATGCTTCTTTAGAGGGATTTTATGTTTCTTTGAGTTGCTTATAAACATATTTTTGCTCTCCAATGTCCTCATAATTATCAGCATTCCCTCTATTTGCCATATCTTCCATGATATCTCTCAACCGAGTAGAATCAATGATCATTTGGATAGCTTGTTCTTTGGGTAGTGGCTCTTCTAGAGAATCTATTCTAGATTCATCCTGCGAATTCTCATTAATGCTCTATTGGATCTCTTCCATAGATAACAAGTTATGATCCTCATTCTAGAGGTCTTTGAATCCAACCTGAATAATTTCCTTGTTCAATTCAACAACATCCTTAATCACCCTTTCAATCCTATCAACCAAAATCCAGGCTCTTTTAAGTACCTTGTGCTTTTTAATCACTATCTTGGCAGCAAGTCTTGCGATATTCCATTATTTATTAGGAATAGGTTTAGTAGCATAACTGAGTCTTCTATCAACCAACCTATACATCTATTATATTGAAATCATCATAGGTTGCAACTCTCCAGTTATTTGATCTAGCTCTTTTTGAATATTGGATAGTAGGCAGTTGGCATCATTAAGATAATCAATAACAAGTTTAATCCCCAAAAATTTCTCCTGGACCTCAGAAATTAACTCTCTTCTAATCATTTTCAATTCATTCTTAGAAAATCCTAAAGACTTAGCTTTCTTGATTTGGAACTGATGCTTTAAATTCTAAATTTATTTTGCCTGATATTCATTCAGCTTATTTTCCTCTTCTAATTGGTCCTTTAATTTATTGGATTCTTGAAACTTCTCTTGCCAACCTTTAGCCTCTTTTCACATAGAAGGTATTCAAGTGGGCTTTGCTTATAATCAGCTCATCTTCCTCAAGAAGCTTTTCAATATCTTTTGTGACCTCCTTAACTAGATAATATTGAAAAATCATCTCAATTTTAGGTTTTATCACCAATGGAGTCATAAATCTTGATACTCTCTATCTAGAAGTAGGGTCAACATACATGGTTCTTCTTATGAAAACCATCCTACTGGAATGCTTAGCAAACTTCTATGCCCAATAATAATTTATACTTTGAGTGGTTTTCTGCTCTTTTGATACAGTGACAAGTCTTGAGAGACCAGCAGCCAAGGGATATGATGATACTAGAAATGAAAGGGTGGATTGAATTGCTGATGATGGGGGTGAGGATATAGTTATAGTAGGCTCTATGACAATAGTGGACTCTATGACTACTATTATTGTTGTTACTGGTAGATTCATGGAAACTGCTACAAGACTAAAAATTGGATGGATGGTTGTACTTGGAACGTAGTGTCCCATTGATGGTGGTGATGAAAAATATGGAATCCCAACAATGGTATATGATGGAGTGTGAACCTCAAATGTTGAAAATGGAGTTTGAGGTGGCTATGATGAAATAGAAGTGACTTGTACCTCGATGGCTACTGATGACACATGTTGTGTACTGCGAGAGGGAGGAGGTACTCTTATCATATCTTCTTGATCAGAAAGGGAGGGAAATTTCCTTGGGGATTCATGAGGATGAAGAGGAGAATAGGGATTAGAAGCCATAACTTTGCCTACTGATGTACGGTGCTATTGTTCTATCTTAGTTTCTTGCTACTGCTGATGAATCAATTCTTCCAAAGCAGAATCAGCTACATCTTTTGCAATCTCCTCCATATCCATTTTTTGTTTCTTTGAAATTTAGCTTTCCTCTATTTTTGGAATACTTTTAGTCTTTCTATGAACCAATTGGAAAGCAACCATATCATTCCTATATTCCTCTTCTGATTCATTCTCTTGCGTAGTTCTAGAAATCAAAAATTGCTCAAAAATAGGATGTAGTTGTACTGATGCTACAGGGGTAAAAGACAGGGGCTTGAACCTAAAAATTTCATCTTTATTTTTCCAGTCAATATCTTTTTCTGGAGGTTGACCGCCTAGAGCTAAGCATTTAGTCCTAGATATTGTTTCAATAACTGGAGTACTGACAACTTTTTCCTTATAATATTGCATTTTTCTCATCAACTTAGCCCCGTTAGGAAAATTCTCCACATGCTCAGTGGTAGGATGAAATGTTTTCAATATTTTAGGTGTTGTCAAAAGATTTTTTGACTCTTCTAGTTGAGCCTTTTGATATGTAGGTGGAAGGAGACATTCAGAGCCATTCTAGGGTTTTTCAACCATCAATACTATGTTTCTAACATCCTTCTATCTCAAGGTTCCAATGTTTTTATTATATCTCCTCGAAAATTCTTTGTCAATCTTCATTCCAAACTTGGATTTAGTCTTTCCAATTTCAACCCTCATTCTCCACCAATTTGATATTTTTGCTATATTCCATTGTCATTCCTCCTGTTCTTCTTCAGCAGCTTCTCCCTCAAGCGGAGGCTCCCTTTTCTTTGAAGTCTCCCCTTCAATATTACTAATTGTAGCTTTTGTAATCCAATGACTTAGCTTTTTGTTAGAGTCAAAATCAATAACTTGCTCATAAAAATCCAACCATGGAGGTAACTAACTCATATTTGATATATTCCATTCTAAAATAGAAGTATCATCATCGTTTATGCTTTGTTCAAAATGAGCTTTGGGCCTCTTTTCAAAATTATAGGCCTTAGGTCCATTTAGGGCTTTATTTCTTGTAGTAAAAATGTCATCAGTGTCATAATTCCATCTTTGGGGAATATAAAATAGACCTAACCTATCAATGTATTGGCCAATTTGTTGGCTCTACTCCTTGGTAATGGTAATGTTATCCATAGTGCGGTGAGTAAGCAAAGACCTTCTCTTTCTCCTAGAACCATAGTTTACATCGATGTACTCCGTCTACCTCAGATATTCTAGGGCAAAAAGCTTCTCCATGACAAAGTGGGGTAGGAAAAAAGGTTTACGCATGAAACCATACAATCCGATTACTGTGACCTTAGTCAACAAATACCAGTCTCTTTTTGCACCCTTTGTTCTCAAAATCTGCTCAGCCAAAGGTGGCAATCTAGGGCATTTACCATACATTATTCTTAGGGAAGGTCCCAAAAATTCCATATTGAATCTATAATAAGACTCACCGCTCCTTAAATGACTTGTCCAATAATAAACTGGTAAGGGTTCCCCATCATTGGTTTTATCCTTGACAAAAATCTAGGGCATTCTGTCTTTAGTGGTAGCATATAATATCCACACCAGACTTGAGCAATGGCTAAAACTAGGAGCATCAATGCCCCTTTTCATACTTACTAGCTGCTCATGTATCCTCTATGCGAGAAAATTTGGCTAGTAAAAATAAATTACCCTAATTCCCTTTTCTATCGCATATTTCTCATACATTATTTTGTTATAAATATAGTAAGCTATGATAATTTTCTAGCCATGTATCATTATGTCAGATTATAAACCCTCTATGTAAGCCAACATAGAAAATAGGATGGGGTTTACAAACTTTTCAATAGAGATAGGGACTTTAGGCAATTTTTTCTTGGGCTTAGTATCAAGCTGCTTATAAAACCATTTTTTAAATGACTCACCATCATTAGCTCACTTCTCTAAAGAGTAAAACCCAATCTACTCAGTGACCCTAAATGGTTTTGGTATTACTAGCGGTTCAGAACCTAGGGCAAAGAGTCTATGACAAAAGGATATGGTGATATTGAAAAGGGTTTCACCTTTAGAGATCTTTACCACTTTGGCCAATGGGGCATAAAACCTAACTATTGCAGCTATCAACTCAGGGTGGGAATGAACATAATCATAAATATAAAAATAGAGATAAGAAAGGACAACATATCTACCTTCCATAGAAAAAGTAGCTCTCTTCTTGTATCTATCATTCACATTCCTTCTTAGCTTAGTTCTTTCAGTGAGGACCATTTCTATGTCTGCCACGACTTTAGCTTTATCGAGGTACGGTGCTAGCACCTTTTCCTCCAGAGTTTCAAACTCTTGAATATCTTTTGAAGCCATTCCTATAGTGACAAGGATTGTTTTCTCTGTAATTTGAAACAAATTCTTCAAGGTATCACTTTACTTTCTCACTGCTATGGGGATGAAAATAGCTACAAAATGAGCCTCATGTATGCTTTTCATCAAAAAAAATTTGGAGTGCTCGTCTCCTCCGCCATTAATGCAGTTGTTGCATGACGTCCCCTCTGGCACTCTGTCCTATTTCTAATAATTTCCTTCGATGGCTCAATGGTGGCATTATATCTTTTCATTTGGTCAAAAATTCAAATTGCAATGATACCTCACTGCACAATTTCGGCTACTCTTTGGATATGGTGCGAGTTCGTTAGCATTGAATGTCGGATCATTCTATGATTTCCATGTGTCACAATTAAATTGGTTGCTTGGCTCCACTTCAATTTTGAAACCGATGAATTGAGAGCCTTTTGAGTCTGCTGACACTTAGAAAATTCTTCATGTGAGTTTCCATCTAGATTCCTCTCCGCCTTGCATTGACTTTGAAAGGTTCCCATATTGGGAAGACCTTTTTCTCTCTTTTGACCATAGTCTCACCATTCTGTGGGGATCTTAGTATATTTTTATGCGTATTCAATAGCACACGTCGTTTTGAAAGACTTTACATAGAATTGAGTGTAGAATGGAATTTTTTTGTGTACTTAATCAATACTTAGTCATTCTTGCAATTTTTTTCTTTTTTCAATATTTTTCAAAGAAAATTGATTGCAAAGTGCAGAAAGAAATTAAAGTACAAAGTGCAGAAAGGAGGGAAAATAATTATACAATGTATATACATATATTACAGTGAACTCACTCCTTAAACATAGTAGAGCTTTAGATGAAAACAATTCAATAGAATTAGTTGTATGTTTTCCTCCAAATCTTCCAACTGAAATGCATTGGACTCCTTGGCATATACTATTCTGAGAGGACCATCCCAAAAAGAATCAAACTTTTCATTCTTGCCTGGATTTGCTCTATCAACATTCCACCTAAGAACTAAGTCCTCAACTTGGAATTTCCTGAATCTGGATTTCTTATCAAACCATACTTTAATATCTGATGAATGCTTTCGAAAATTGTCATATGCATGAACTCTATTCTCTTCTAATTGCAGCAAATGTTTCAACCTCATTTTCATAGGATCTTCTTCTAACTCTTCCTCTGAATTGACAAGCTTAAGTGCTAGGATCTCCAAATGGATTGATAACAGTGCCTCCTTTCCATATACTAGTGCATAAGGGGAAGTGTTAATGGATATTTTAATAGTAATCATGTCTTCCCATAGAGCTTGGTCCAGCAATAAGTGCCAACTTATTTTATTACCTTCAAGTGATTTCCTCAAAATCCTTAATAGGTTTTTGTTGGTAGATTCTGCAAGTCCATTACCTTGTGGGTAATAATTTGAAATATTTTTCAGATAATGCCATACTTGCTAGCAAACTCAATATACTTGGCTCCTATGAAGTTTGGGTCATTGTCACTCACCAAGACCTCTGGGACTCCAAACATTAAAATCAAATTTTCCATAAAATTGATCACAACATCTTGGTCAGATTTCTTGGTAGGAATGGCCTCTACACATCTGGTCAGATAATATGTGGTAGTTAAAATAAACTTATGCTCTTCTAAGGAATTAGGGTTGATAATCCCTATGAAATCTAACCTCCATTGTTGAAAAGGCTCTTCAACTTGTATGGGCTTGAGGGGGATGAAGCATTCCTTGTCCTTCCAACATATCTCTAACATTTGTCACAATCCTGGGTGACTTTAAAAGCATCAGTGAATATAGTGGGCCTATAATAGCATGCTCTTATGATTTTAAAGCTATAACCCTACCTAAGATATGTCCACCAACTAATCATGACCCTCTTTTTTTGGTCATCCTTTAAGCATTTTAGAAGAATTCCATCCAATTTTCTTTTGTATAAACCCTCTGGTAGTAATAAAAATTTCAAAGCATGAAGTCTATATCTCCTCCTTTTGTAAGCACTTATAATAAGGGGGCATACTCCAGTTTAGAAATATCTGATCATCTGGTCAATCCAATCAGAGTCTTTAGTTTGTATTATTTCGACCCAAATTTCTTCTACTATCTAGAAAGTTGTTACTTCTACCAGTGTTGCAGCTTCTATTAATCCTTGGCACAAGGATATACCTCTCACTAGCTTGGTGGGATGTATTTCTACATCATATTCTTGAATTTTGGTAATCCAACCAGCTCTTTTATCTCCTATATCACCCTACAGGATAAAAATCCTTACATCCGGATGAACCATGTATACCAGGGTCCTGCTCTGTACCAAATACTTCTTAAACTTCTTCAGTGAATTCATTACAATAAATACTTTTCTTTCAATAAAGTTGTATTTGACCTAATAATCATGGAGTGTTTGTATCCAAAATAACATAGGATGTTCCTCACCTTGATCATCTTTATGGGTGAGTACTGAGGCGTAACTTTCTTCAGCTCCATATGCATAAATAATAAAATCCTTGTTGAAATATGGGTTTACCAATACTAGGGCTGTTGCAATGGATTTCTTGATAATCTCAAAATATTATTTCCTAACTTTAGTCCACTTGAATTTGGTATTTTTCTTGAGTAGCTCAGATATAGGCCTTACTTTCTGTGTAAAATTAGAAATGAATTTTTTGAAAAATTTAATTTGGCCTATGAAATACTGTAATGTCTTCTTATTTGTAGGCAAAGGAAGAGCAATAATTGATCTAATTCTATTTGGGTCTATGTCCATGCCTTCTTTTGAGACCACATGACCTAGCAGCTTTCCTTCATGGACTTCAAATAATGACTTCTTAGGATTGAGCGACATACCAAATTCTCTCCACATTTGAAAAACTTGCTCCAAGTGTGATAGGTGGTCTTTTTTATCATGGGAAAACATAGTCATTTCACCCAGATAAATTAGAATAGCCTTCTTGATCAGTGCTCTAAATTCATAGTCCATGGCTCTTTGAAAAGTAGCTCCCACATTGGATATCCCAAAAGACATCCTCTAGTAGGCAAATGTACCCCATTTTGTGGTGAATGTTGTTTTATACTGGTCTTCGTCCTTCACATAAATTTGGTTGTATCCAGAGTAACCATCTAGTAGTGAGAATATCTCTTCTCTTGCCACTACCTACAAGATCTGATCAATTTGAGGGAGGGGATAGTGATCTTTAAGGTATGCCTAGTTTAGATTTCTAAATTCCACACACAAGCATATATCCCCATTATTTTTTCTTACGGGTACCAAATTTGCTACCCAAGTAGAATGTTTTATTGGGTATATGATCTTAGCCTTTAACAACTTTAAGAGTTCCTCTCCCATAATGACCTTAATCCTTGGATTTACTGGCCTTTGTTTTTGCCTAAATGGTTTTGCATCAGGCTCTAGCTCAATAGTATGCTGGATAACCTTTTTATCATACACCTTGAGGTCTTCATATGACCAAGCCATAATGTCTTGGTATCTTAAGCATAGAGCTTTGATATCTTCTGCTTCCTCAGGTGAACATCAAACTCCAACATTAAGCTTATTTTATATACTGAATTCAACTTCTTTATATATTTTTCACTAAATTTCATGGCTCTAGTCTTATTTATGTCCTCATTATCAAACAAACTCTCAAGGATGACCAACCCTCTTGGGATATGATTGTTTATTAGTTGGATAATGTCTTATTGATCAATTTATTTTGAATTCTCTTCTTGGATAGTGGAGAGAAATTCTTCTCTCACCAAAAAGTTAATTATTTGTTCATCACTTTCAAAAACCTACCAGAAAATATGCTTATCTGGTACTGTAGGTCTAAAAATAATTTTAATTCCCTTGGCCTTTTTGATTCTAAATTCTACATAAGGGTTGAAGTTAGCTCCCTTTGTTGCTAATGAATTAGCTAGAGTATTCTTTTCTCTGGGAAATAAATTTAAATTCAGGTCATAAAACTATTCCATTAAATACCATACCCTATTTATGTAAGCCTTTAAGTAATGGTGCTTACTGCTACACCAATTTCTTACTTGATGGACTATCAACTCAGAATCACCGTATATGTTCAAAATCTTAATGCCCATGCAATCTTCTTGTATCAATACGAGACATAGGACCTCATATTATGCAACATTGTTAGTACATGACCATGTTAGTCTGTAAGAAAAATTCTTTGTACCTTCCAATTGGGATTGTAGGACCACACCAGCTCTTGCACCATTTTTGCATTTAGCACCATCAAAGTACATGATCCATGTCTCTTTTTCTCTCAAATATTGGTTGGATATAGCAGGGATTTTCCTTGAGATGTTATATATTCCCATACCAGTTCCGAACTAACTATAATATTCTCTGAAAGGCAACTCCTCCTCAATGTCCAGCTCTTCAATATTTTCCATTAGCTCAAATTTTTCCATGGGGTTAATATTGCACATATCTTCTTCAATCTTCTCAATGTGATAAGCTACTAGTTTTTCAAGTGTTATCCTTATTATCTTCCATTTTAATAGAATTACCATGTTAGAGTAATCCATGTACATACATCCCCCTAGCTTTGCCATAAATTATTTTGAAATACATAACCCGAAATAGGGTTCTAATTCAACCACAACTATTTCTTGTACTATTGTCACCTTAGGGGACCTATGCAACCTCATTAGTATCTCTTTAATGACTCCAACTGTCTTGACAGGTGTCCCATATAGTTATAACACTCCAAGACAAGATCCAAGTATATTCCCTACCCATATCCTCATAGACTACTTTAGGCATTACTGTAGTTGATGCTCCTGAGTCAATCATACAATTTTAGACTACCCAACCCTCCATTATTAGGGATATATAGAAGGAGGGAGGCTTATTATTTATAACAACAAGTGTCATATCTTTCTTTTATGCTAGCATACTAAGGATTGTAGTGGCCCACCTATTCCATGGATTCTTGTTGAGGGAATTTTTAAGCAGGTTAATTTAACCAAGAATGAACAGAGTGTGATTCAGGCTAACCTTTGATGGAATATTTTTCATCTCTTCAACAATGTTGTATTCATATTTAGTCAAGGAAAGTTTTTCTAGCCTTCCTTCTTGCTCACCTTATCTTCTTTTATATTTTTGGGTGGCATCTAATATTTTTCTTTTAGTAATAGAGGAGAACCTAATTCTTTCTTGATATTCATATTTAGACCTCATTCGGTCTCCTTATGTTCCCTTTTCTGATCTCTTACAAAGACTATCATAAAAGGTGTCATTGCTCTGAGGGAGGGGATCAACTCTATTTTGGGAAGGAACTTGGAATTGCCCCATTTTTTTGGGATCTACTTGCAAAGCTTTCTTCCCATACCTTGTCATAATAGCAATTGGGCTTTCCTCATCCAACTCTTTCCCAACCATGATTTGATCAGGGTGCCATAACATATTAACTCTTCCCTTTTGATTCCTTTCAACTTGATCCATATCTTGTTAAAAATGGTGTTGATACATCACACAAGATTGTGAGTCATGGGGTTCATTGCATACTAGACACCAAACATTCACAAGAGTAGTATCTAAAGAAAATTTTGGCTCCTCATATACTGCATTCACCCTGGCCCCAACACTGTTACTGGGACCAGGTTTCTGATCTTTGTTTACATATGGAAATCTCCTCTATTGTGACATTTCTTGGTCTCTCTTTTCCATTGAATTTATTCTATTACTCAGAGTGTTCAGAGTATTTTGTATATCCAGGATAGTAGAAAAATCTTGAGAAGATTTAGAAGGAAGGGGAGGAAAAGGAGGTGTAGAGGATATAGGCTTTGATTGAGGGATCACATTCATTTGTGGATATGGAGATGATAAAGAAATGGGGTCCATGTGAGAGGGGTTTGTGGATTGAATTTTTCTACTAGTGGTATCCGAGTTGTAGGGTAGCACAATTTTGGGGGGAAGTCTTCCAACATTAATTAGGATATTTTCAACATGAACTACTATATTATAAACTTGGGGAATGTTTCTACTCCTTATTGTTGTGTCTACAGCCCTAGATCTAATCCAAGGGCCCAGATATAATACATATAATACAAACATGTAGCTAGTCTGGTAGTGGGGGGAATTATTTTCCATGTTCTGCTAAATCTCAAATTGAAATCTGAGATAGTTTCTTGCTAAGTTTTTTGCATGGATGTAAACTGGTTAAACATAGAAAATGGATCAATAGATTCATTAAATTCATCTATGAATGTCTCAGCTAATGCTTTCCATGAAGTTATAGTATTGTCTTATAGATTTATAAACCAATGCAACATCTTTGTTTTGAAGGATAGGGCTAGAATCCTTACAATAATATCCTCTTCCTTTATGTTGTGGATTGTTGCCAGGTTCAATATATCCTAACAGTGCTCATAATCTATTTTCCTAGATCCATCATAAGTGGGGATAGCTTTAGATACAACTTGTGGGATGACATTCATTTGGTCTAGTATGAGAGGACCGACTGTGTTCCATCTAGGATACTTTTGTAATGGCTGATTAGGAGCCGTATTTTGTGCCATATTTCTAGTTGTAGGTCTTATTGGGATAACTATTGGATGGACTGTAGAATCCTCTTCCATTATCTCTTCCTCTTTGAGGAAATCTTGATCTAAACTTCTGGCAAAAATAGCCCCTCTATAAGGTAACTCATAGTAAAAATAGGAGTTAGGATTATTCCTTTTGAAATACCTAGTATACATTAAAGGACATTGGTCTATAGGGATAATTATTTTTCTGAGTCTAATGACCAAGGAGTCACCAGATGAACTTGCTATTCTTTGCTTACAAGGTCAATACAATTCACCAAATATTGACTCCTCAGGTTGAGATAATAGTAACTCATTTTATGGGTTTCGTGTTCCTTATGAATTGGTCCCATCGAGCATGTCAAAAATTGTTGGGCACTAAATTGCATCAAGTTTTCACTCAATATTGTGGTTGTCTATCTTCCTATTTTCTATCTAGGATTGCACCCGATATCTGTAGCTCAAAACTCAATATTGGATGGACCAAAACAGAGTTTCTGATCCAACCTCCATAGTAGGTTGGTTCCTTGTCAACTTAAATAGGGTGTTGACACAATTATGATCACTTAGGGTTTGAAAGTTAGGCTAAGAAAGGGTTAGGGTTAGAAAAATGTGAACAATAGTGGATGGATAGGCTAACAACATTGCTCCATAATAAAAAGCTCTAAAAAACTAACCCAAAGACACATAACTTAGATCAACATTATCAAAAATTGGATGACTCTTCATTCATTAATACATAGCAGAGAAATATTGCAAACAATGATTTCAATATCTAGACATTGATAATCCAAATAACAGAATTCACCAATATCTATATTCTATAGTAATGTACTTCCTAACAATAAATATCAATATCATAAGTAGATTTTAATTACTTTAACAGCTAGTAATCCATTAATTTGGCATAAACTAACCACTTAAGTATTCACATAAATGCAGCTAAAGAATTTGAACCTCCGATATCAAGCATGAAGATATAAAATTTTGAGGCGAAGATCAATGTAATGCTCCTTCCATTATAGTTTTAGAATATTTACAGTAACACATGTAAACACACTAGATACAGCCCTTAAAAATGAGTTTTTGACCTCTACTTATAGTTTTACAAAAAATAAAATTATCAAGAATATTACAAAGATCAAAATTTGATAACACAACAAAGAGTTCTTGCTGGAATTTACATACCGGTACAACCTTCGAGAAATCTGCTGAAAGTGGTCTACCATGGCAACTTGGGGCCTCTACAACTTGTTGGTCATTTGGTGTAGACTGGAGTTTAGGTCGTTTGAAATTATGCATTATCCTTGATCCTTATTGGATGCTATCTACCGTCGTTGATTTGTAACCACTTTTGGTTCTTCTTTCTTGAAAACCCTCGATGCTTTAGCTTCCTATCCAAATGACTATTACAATTCTAATGAAGAAATATCTTTAAATATCTCAAATTATTTGACACAATCCCCACAATTTATCTCCCTCATTGTATGTCTATGATTTATTCTGATATAAGCATAATATAATGGCAGGGAGAACACAACACCATTCCACTTTGAAAAATGATGATGTCATCCTTTATATCTAAGAAGTTGTGGAATGCCAATATAGCTTTGATATGCCTTGAAGGCTAAGTAGGATCGAATTCGATATTAATCCTTCAAGTTTCTTCATTGTCTGTGATGAGCACCAAAAATGCTCATTTTATATACACGGTTAAGAAGAATTATCACTGGTTCAATTAGCATATGAAATGTATTTTATATAACTTATGCATATAATTGATAGAAAATACGGTATTATGCTTGATTGGTATTTTTAGTGGGAAATGTGTATAAATGCAGGTATTGGTAGTAATATGGTGTTTTCCAGTTTACATCCACTTGGACCCAGCATACTTTTGCTTACAAATACTAAGGCAAGAGAGTAGGTGCCTTCCTCTTCAAGGAAGGCACCCAACATAAGTAGGCACATTCCTACAACCGGAAGGCATAAACGAAAGATGAGCGCCTCCCTACAACCAGAAGGCGCCAATGGAAGAAGAGTTCCTCCCTACAACCGGAAGGCACCAATAGAAAATGAGCGCCTCGCTACAACCGGAAGGCACCCACAGAAGATGAGCACCTCCCTACAACCGAAAGGTGCCAACGAAAGACAAGCGCCTCCTTGCAACAGGAAGGCACCAACGAAAGAAGAGCGCCTCCCTACAACCAGAAGGTGCCTCCATGCCTTCATACTTTGCAAGATTTACCAAGTCAACTTTGACTAGTTGACCAAGGACTATGGAGGAGGTTGCACGTGAAGACAAAGGAGATCTATTTTAATCATGCATTTATTAAATAGAATAAAGTGGTTGTTATTATTATCAACCGATTGGCCAGTTGACCATGTAAAGCTCTTAAAGCATATTATTATTTTTAGGATGCATTAGTTTAGGATTTGTTGTTATGTACACCTAAGGATGTTTATAATCTGGTGAATGAACATACTTTAAAATAAAAGAATTAAATATGTGTAGAATCAATTGTAACTAAATCACATCACATGATTAAAATAGACCGATTTGTTATTGTAATGATATTTGGTTGCGCTTTATATAAAGACGTAGATTAGATGAACAGGGGGAGATTAGAGATCAATGATTAATTTTACACAACTTATTTTATTTTATTGTTTAATTAATTAAGAGTGAAGAACACAAGCTTATACTGAGAGGGGGGGGTGAACAGTATAAGACCTCTTTTTACTTTATCTATCAATACAGCTTTCAAACCATTAATATGCAGAATAAGATAGTAGTAATAACATCAGTAAAACAGTGCATAAGAAGAAATCCACAATGAGACACAACAATTTATGTGGTTCACCCAAGATGGGCTACTCCACGGATAAAAATTTTCCTCTAAAAGTTATATCAAAACCTCTGGGAATCCTTCCCAATTACAATGTTTATGAGCCTCAGCTCAAAGGAGACACCTTCCCCTAATTCTGCTTTGCTAGTGATCCTCTAGAAGACCTCTATCTCTTTTGCCCTTAGCAAGTGGAAATCTTTCCACAGAAGACACCTGTCTTCCCTACTTTGGTTGGAGATCTTTGTCCTCAACTCTGTCACAGCAAGTTGGTCCTCTTTACTGCACCAAAACACAGTCCTTCGGTCTGGCACAATTCTATCCTTTTTCTTCTGTCTTTGATCTGCACTTGGTAGGAAAACAACTTTTCACTGTCTGCACAACTACAACAGCACAGTCTCTTTAAATCACAGCCGCACTATCTTCTCAACTTTTGTGCAAACGCAATAGTGCAATCTTCACAAAAATTGTAGCAAAACTATCAACATTCGTCCTTCACAACTGTTTGTAATTACAACAGCATCTACTTTGTGCCCTTTGCTTTTCTTTTACACAGACTGCGTGAACACAGTCGCAATCATAGCTATCCTCAGATCAAATTCCATTGCTTCAAAAACACTGTAGCATTCGAACGCATAGAAATTTATGCGCCTATGTGCAACCAACAATATCTCATTCTCTTCACACAGTCTTCTCATGAACAGCAACACATTCTTCGCGTAGACAGTACCACCGTCTTTGAAACTTAGAAGATTTCAATGAAATGCCCTCTAATGCTGTAGTCGAACTTCACTCTAACTAACTTTCGATGATCGAACGTCACTTGTCGCACTGACTCCACAAATGCCACACTTCAAATGCACACCACGATCGATGCCCAAATTGCTCAAACAGTCCTCCTTTTATATTAACAATCTCAAGATGAAATCTTGTTCTATAGTTGGTTGTTCAACCTTCTAACACATCGATTGTAAAACTTTATAATTCGTCGACCAAGGTTAACTTCATCGGCTTCAACCGCCTCTGCTGTTCTGTGGATTTTCTCGTGCGACACTCAAACATGTCGCGATATCGCTACGCCTTTGTCTTTCGTACACCTTCTTTGGTTTGTTGTCGTGAAATCGTGACACTGCAGCTTTTGCTGATGTCATCATGAATCTTGTCGTGAAATCACGACGCTCTAAACTTCACTGCCTTCTTCTTCATTGCCATCGTGAAATCACGAAACTACAGCCTTTGCTGACGTCATCATGAATCTTGTCATGAAATCATGATGCTCTATACTTCACTGCCTTCTTCTTCGTTGCTGTCATAAAATCGTGACACTACAGCCTTTGCTTACGTCATCATGAATCTTGTCACAAAATCATGACGCTCTAGACTTCACTGCCTTCTTCTCCATTGCTGTCGTGAAATCATGACACTACAGCCTTTGCTAATGTCATCATGAATCTTGTCATGAAATCGCGACGCTCTAGACTTCAAAGCCTTCTTCTCCGCTACTATCGCGAAATCGTGACACCTTTGCCTCTTGCTGACGTCATCATGTAACTCTGTTGCGAAATCACGACATCTCTTGCTCCTTCATCCTTTTCTTGTTTTGCACTAGTGAAAATGAAACATGTCACAAAATCACGACGCTTTCGCTGCCTTAAGCTCTTTCTTGTCAACTGCTCACGAAACTGGAACATGTCGTGAAATCGTGATGCTTTTGCCAAATGCAAGCTGCCAACTCAACCTGTCATGAAATCATGACACTTTCTGCATCCGTACAACTTCTTCAAAACTTGTCATGAAATCGCGACGCTTTTGCCAACTGCAAGCTACCAACTCAACCTGTCGCAAAATTGTGACACTTTTTGCATTCGTACAACTTCTTCGAAACTTGTCACGAAATCGTAACAGTTTTGCCTGTTTTGCCTCTGCCTTCCTGCATGTCGCAAAATCATGACACTTTTGCCTGCTTTACTTCTACCTTCCTGCATGTCACGAAATCATGACAATTTTGGCCGAACTTTCTCTCTCCTTAAATATGTCGTGAAATCGTGACTTTCTCTCTCCTCAAACATGTCGCGAAATCACGACAGTTTTTCCAACAGCCTGCAAACTTTTTCTAAGTTATCTTTTTTTTTGGATTTTTGGCAACTGGGCTACTCTGATTTTCTTGGAGACTTACTGACCAGCTAAAACCTTCATCAAACCACATCCTTAGACATCGAAACAAATTGCTCCAATAACTCCTTGACATCAAAAACAACATCTACCCAAAAGCTTCTTGACATCAATGACAACAACTAAACATAGGCAAAGGCAATGTACTCAAGGTACCCAAAATTACCAACAATATCCCCCTTTGTCATTGATGGCAACCCTTAACTGAAACACATCTTTCAAGAGCCAAAACTGAAATCAAACTCTTCAAGTGTTGCTCCCCCTGACTTGAAGCTTTCCTCTTCTCTTGAAAAATCTCCCCCTTACTTAAATCTCTCCCCCTTTGTCATCAATGGCAAAGGGTCACCTTTGGGGCTTGGGACTAAGAATGAGCCTCTTAGCTTAGTCCCTCCCCCACCTCCTGATGAGGTGATTTAAGAATGAGTCACTGTTCTGATCCTCGGACCTGTTAATACTACGGTTCCTATTTCTATTATCTTTTCTGTTCTTATCCATACCTTGATTCTTGGACCTGTTCATATCACTTTTCCTATTTTTGTTATCTTTCCTATTTTTATCCATGCCTTGATCCTTGGACTTGTTCATGCTACTGTTTCTGTTCCTGTATCTCAGAAGATCAGCTCTACACTATCTAGCTAGGTGACCTTCATTGTTGCATTTATAGCAGGTAACAATATTAGTCATGGTCGTTCTTTGAATTCACCTATTTTGACTAACCCAGTTCCTGTTATTTGTCTTGCAAAAAATTGCCTTGTGCCCGAATTGTTGACAAGAGTAGAAATACCCTTGAAAGAAGTTACGTCTCCTGAAACTATAATTTACTCTCTTCATTTGAGTCATGCACTGTATAGCCATGTGACCAAATCTGTGACACGCATAACATCTATCGTGAAATTTTCTTTCATTCGACTTCATGGGTCCCGAAAACTTCTTCTTCTCAGTCTGAATATCATTTTCTATTTTTGCGTATTCATCACTTATGGACTCATGATCTGAAGAACTTTTTTCAACAGGACTATCTTTCTTTTGAAATCTCTTGCTAGATTCCCCAACCTGTTCCTTGTGCGGCTCAACAAAATCGAGACCTATTTTATCTATTGGTTTTCTTTGTCCTTCGATGAGAAATTTAACCTTCTTGGAGCTATCCTAAAATTTGTAAAGCTTATCTTTGTACTTTTTATTTTCTTCTTTCAAAGAAGCCATTTCCTATTCTAACTCACTATACTCCAGAATTTTAGAATCTAACTCATTCTTGAGTTCTTGTGACTTAGCCATAGATACTTCAAGATTTTCTACAAGTTCATCTATCTCCATACAAAATTCATCTAACTTAATCTTGAGTCTATCATTCTTCTTTCTTTCCTTTTTCAAAACACTAAGAGCATTGTTGAGTTCGCATTCAAGATCCTCTATTTGATGGCACTTTGAATCATCACAACCTTTTTCAGATTTCTTATCACTAGAGGTGCTACCTTTTTCAAAAACCATACATGCATCTTCATTGGGGTTTTTTGAAACATCCTCATACATACTAGTAGCCAAATCATTATTTCTGCAATCATCCTCAAGGTGCCCAAAATTTCCACATCTAAAACATTTTATGATAATGAATTTATGTTTTAGTTCTTCCTCTTTTTTCGAAATGAACAACATCTCATTTTCATCATCACTAGAAGAACTGTCACTTTCACTGCTAGAACACTTACTTGCTTTGTCTAAGTAGAAGCTCTTCTTATTCTTGTGAGAATGCCTCTTTCCATGATTGCTATACTCATCTTTGTTTTTCTAGTGATTGCTGTACTCATTTTTGCTCTTCCTATAATACCTATGTTTTTTAGAATCCTTGCTTTTAACATCCTGTATATCTTCATCACTTTCATATTTATAAACAGTACATTCAGTAGCATAATGACTAAATTTCCCACAGTTGAAACATCTTATATTTTTCTTGCTTTTGTGCTTTCTGGAAAACTTGCCTTTCCTGTTGTAATATGCCTCTTCCTCACTAGAAGACTCATCACTTTCTTGAATCTGTTTGCCCTTCGATTTCTTGATAACTTTGAAAGCTGCTTCTTTCTTTACATCAATTTTTACTTGAGTTCTCAGCTCAAATGCTGCAAGAATACTATGGAGCTCATCCTTTTTCAATTTATCTAAATCTTTAGCTTCCTCAATAGCAAAAATCTTTTCACTAAATCTATTAGGAAGGGATCTTAAAATCTTATCACACACATCATTTTCAGCAAGTTCAAGACCTAAGTCTTTCATAGAATTAACAACTTCATCCATCCGGAGCATGTAGTCACTAATATTTTCATCATAATTCATATTGAGTTGTTCAAAAATACCTTTAAAATGTCTTAACTTGGCCTTTCGAACATTTGCATCACCTATATGAACAACCTGTAATTGATTCCACATTTCACTAGTTGTCTTGCGGTGAATAACTTTAATGAGATCTGCCTTTTGTAAACCCTTCAAGATTGCATTCATGGATTTTGAATTGCTGTGATGTAGAAGTCTGTCTTCTTTAGTGTAAGGACCATTTGTAGGAATGGTATACCCATCTTCAACAACTTCCCATACCTCATTACCGAGAGCCATTAGATAGACTTTCATTCTTGCACTCCATAGACCAAAATCTGATCCGTCAAGAATAGGTGCTGCATTGCTACTCGAGTAGTCCATTGTGTTCTTTGTAAAATTTTCCTTCAAGATGTTAAACTTTCTGAAGGCACTGGCTCTGATACAAATTGAAGAACACAAGCTTCTACTAAGAGGGGGGTGAACAGTATAAGACCTCTTTTTACTTTATCTATCAATACAGCTTTCAAACCATCAATATGCAGAATAAGATAGCAGTAATAACAGCAGTAAAACAGTGCATAAGAAGCAATTCATAATGAGACATAGCAATTTACGTGGTTCACCCAAGATGGAATACTCCACGGATAAAACTTTTCCTCTAAAATTTATATCAAAACCTCTGGGAATCCTTCCCAATTACAATGTTTATGAGCCTCAGCTCAAAGGAGACACCTTCCCCTAATTCTGCTTTGCTAGTGATCCTCTAGAAGACCTCTATCTATTTTGCCCTTAGCAAGTGGAAATATTTCCACAGAAGACACCTGTCTTCCCTGCTCTGGCTGGAGATCTCTGTCCTCAACTCTGTCACAGCAAGTTGGTCCTCTTTACTGCACCAAAACACAGTCCTTCGATTTGGCACAATTCTGTCCTTTTTCTTCTGTCTTTGATCTATGATTGGTAGGAAAACAACCTTTCACTATCTGCACAACTACAGCAACACAGCCTCGTTAAATCATAGCCACACTATCTTCTCAACTTTTGTGAAAATGCAATAGTGCAATCTTTGCAAAAATTACAGCAGCACTATCAACGTTCGTCCTTCACAACTGTTCGTAATTACAACAGCATCTACTTTGTGCCCTTTGCTTTTCTTTTACACAGACTGCGTGAACACAGTCATAATCATAGTTGTCCTCAGATCAAATTCCACTGCTTTGCAAACACTGTAGCATTCAAATGCACAATAATTTATGCGCCTATGTGCAACCAACAACAGCTCATTCTCTTCACATAGTCTTCTCATGAACAGCAGCACATTCTTCGCACAGACAGTACCACCATCTTTGACACTTAGAAGATTTCAACAAAATGCACTCTAATGCTACAGTCGAACTTCACTCTAACTAACTTTAGATGATCGAACATCACTTGTCGCACTGACTCTATGAATGTGACACTTCGAATGCACACCATGATCGATGCCCAAATTGCTCAAACAGTCCTCCTTTTATATTCACAATCTCAAGATGAAATCTTGTTCTATAGTCGGTTGTTCAACCTTCTAACACGTCGACTGTAAAACATTATACTTTGTCAGCCAAGGTTAACTTCATCGACTTCAACCGCCTCTGCTGTTCTATGGATTTTCTCGCGCGACACTCAAACATGTCATGATATCGCTACGCCTTTGTCTACCGTACACCTTCTTTGGTTTGTTGTTGCAAAATCGTGACACTGCAACTTTTGTTGATGTCATCATGAATCTTGTCACAAAATTGTGATGCTCTAAACTTCACTGCCTTCTTCTTCGTTGCTGTCATGAAATCGTGACACTATAGCCTTTGCTGACATCATCATGAATCTTCTCGTGAAATCATGACGCTCTAGACTTCACTGCCTTCTTCTCCATTGCTATCATGAAATCATGACACTACAGACTTTGCTTACGTCATCATGAATCTTGTCATGAAATCGTGACACTCTAGACTTCACTGCCTTCTTCTCCATTGCTATTGCAAAATTGTGACACTATAGCCTTTGCTGACATCATCATGAATCTTGTCATGAAATCACGATGCTCTAGACTTCAAAGCCTTCTCCTTCGCTACTATCGTGAAATTGTGACACCTTTGCCTCTTGCTGACATCATCATGCAACTCTGTTGTGAAATCACGACATCTCTTGCTTTCTTGTTTTGCACTATCGAAAATGAAACATGTCACAAAATCGTGACGCTTTCGTTGCCTTAAGCTCTTTCTTGTCAACTTCCCGTGAAACTGGAACATGTCGTGAAATTGTGATGCTTTTGCCAAATGCAAGCTGCCAACTCAACTTGTCATGAAATCATGACACTTTCTGCATCCGTACAACTTCTTCGAAACTTGTCACGAAATCGTGACACTTTTGCCAACTGCAAGCTGCCAACTCAACCTGTCACGAAATCGTGACACTTTCTGTATCCGTACAACTTCTTCAAAACTTGTCATGAAATCGCAACAGTTTTTCCCGTTCTGCCTCTGCCTTCCTGCATGTCACGAAATCATGACACTTTTGCTTGCTTTGCTTCTACCTTCCTACATGTCGCGAAATCATGATAGTTTTGGCTGAACTTTCTCTCTCCTCAAATATGTCGTGAAATCATGACTTTCTCTCTCCTCAAACATGTCGTGAAATCACGACAGTTTTTCCAGCAGCCTGCAAACTTTTTGTAACTTATCTTTTTATGGATTTTTGGCAACTGGGCTACTCTGATTTTCTTGGAGACTTACTGACCAGCTGAAACCTTCATCAAACCACATCCTTAGACATCGAAAAAAATTGCTCCAAGAACTCCTTGACATCAAAAACATCTACCCAAAAGCTCCTTGACATCAATAACAACAACTAAACTTAGGCAAAGGCAATGTACTCAAGGTACCCAAAATTACCAAAAAAGAGTGCAACTCCTCTTATTCGAGCAAGCTCTACGTAGCTAGTCGGGCGGACTATCTACGGGAGCTTGGGCCCACTCCCTGTAGTAGTCCTCCCCTATTTATATATGTTCTTTATCTTCTATATATTATTTTATTGCTTTAGTTCTTGCTTTATTTAATTTAGGTGTGTGCTTTTATTTTCAGTATTTTATTTCTAGCATTGTATTTTATTTATTTAAATTCTCTGCACTCAGTTTATTTGGTTTGGTTGGAATCCAATTACACAAACCTCCCCACCAAACTAAATAAGGTACAACCATATTTGTTCCCCATCACTGCAGGCATATACTGTGCGTGACACTCATAAGTTTACGAACTTACCGGATTGATAATTTATGGAAGAGAAATGAATATTTTTTGGGACATGAATTTCTGCTCACCATTTTGGCGCCGTTGTCGGGGAGTGTCTAAACTGTAGTTTTCTAATTTACAAGTCAGATAAAAAGCTTATTTGAAATTACCTGTAAATATTTTATCTGAGAAGCATGAGTCCACAAAGGAGATTTTTATAAAAGGCCAAAAATAGTTGTCGGCACAGTCAGAGCCAAATCCCATAGGCAATTATTTATATTTTTTAGCTTCTCAAGTAACACGCGGAATGAACCTGATGTACCATAATTAAGTGTAGAAGTAGAAATAAAATGTGTTGTTGAAAAAAAATTAGAAAAGAATCTGGCATTGAAGGATTTCTATCATGTTCTAAATGGTTTCAAGAAATCAAAAGAAAAAGCACAACCCAAGTCTGATTGAAAATTTTTAGGGACATGTTTTTATATGGAAACCATTGAAAAATTGTGCCTCTAGAAGCTTGGTTTTAAATTAAAAATTTGTACAGGCTTGAAATTTTTGCAACATATTGGTAAACGTTTTTTTATGATGAAATTAATAATGCAGGAAAAATGACAAAGCATAATTTAAAGAGAACGCCTTGTTATGGACTATGCTCTTCACTTGCGCTTACGGCGACCTAGTGAATCAGAAACTAGCATGTGTTTTTAAAAGACTGTTATGCCATGTTTTCTTCAGGTTGCTAACTCATGAATAGTCATTTGCTGGCCTGCACACTTTGCCATTACGTTGAAAGAAGTTTGGTTGCAAGGCCATGAAGGAAAATACTCTTCTCATGCTACAACATATCAGACTAGTTGAAAAAAAAAAAGATTTCGAGAAGACTAGTTCAGATGTAGGCATGGGGGAGACCCTACCTTCATCAAATGTCACCAACAACACAATGAACGCTATTTATAGTGGATCAGACATCAGACCAGTAGCATGGGGGAGACCCCATACCATACCAGTAGCTTGGACGAATGTTCAAACATTCATCGAAAAAAAAAGGAAGAAGAAAAAAAAAGAGAAAGAAAAAAAAGAGAGAGAAAGAAAAAGAAAAAAAAAGAGACAAAAAAAAAGAGGGAGGATATGTAAAAAAAAAAATGAAGTTAAAGACGCCTTGTTTATCAAGAAGTTTCCTTCCGCATCAAGAAGGTGCCATACATTGGAGGTGCCTTCCACAGGAATAAGGTGCCATACATTAGAGGTGCATTTCGCATGAAGAAGGCTCATACATTAGGGGCACCTTCCGCATCAAGAAGGCACCATACATTGGAGGCACCTTCCATAGGAAGAAGGTACCATACATTAGAGGTGCTTTTCACATGAAGAAGGCACCATACATTAGGGGCACCTTTTGCATCAAGAAGGCGTCATACATTGGAGGCGCATTTTGCATCAAGAAGGTGCCATACATTGAAGATGCCTTCCACCAAAATATATATATATGTGAATCCTCTTAGTGAAAAATATATATATATAGAACATGTCCTGCTTAGCATAAAAATTGCTTTCTTATTGCTTTGCAGGAAATCATGAACCGAATGCAAGCTGCAGGCATCCTGAGAGCCAGGGCCTAACAGGCACGGAGTCATGACTCCTGTTTTACTGCTTTTATGTGTGCAGTTTTTGTAAGTGTAGTTTCGCAGTACACAACCATGAGCATGATCTATAGGTGGAGCCGGCTTAAACTAGGCCTAAAAGATGTAACATTTTGTGCCCTACAATTAGGAGTGTGACAAAGCGAAAAAGGCACTTACTTCCCACTAGGAATAGAGTGCCTACAATCAGCCCAATATGGCAGTGCCTTTTTCCACCTGGAGGAAGGCACCAATAAGAAATTTTCTTCTCCCTTGGATGGGGATACCTATTGTTCAGTGTGGGACCTGACGTTTGGAGGGCTGTAGACCTATTGTGTAGAGGGACCTGTTGCTGGCAATAAGGGCATCACCAATTTAAGTGGGGGAAGATGCGGGTGAATCAGAACCTCCCATAAAAAAAAAAAAGGGAGTTCGAAAGGCTGTTGTCACAAGGACGTGACAATTTTTAGACATGGGGAGAAAGACGCCTTATTTTCGGTGCCTAACTTACTCCTATGAAAAAAAAAAACCACCTTGTGTTGAAATAGCTCCACGATGAAATGCAAATCAGAAGCAAAGTTTTATTTCCGCTACCCATTGGAAGAGAGTATCCTCTTTCCTGAGTACTAGCCTGGTCCCGAAAGGAAATGAGAAATCTCCAACTGGTAGCTAAATAAAATGGGGGAGGAGTTTGAAAAAAAAATAGATGTCAAATATCTATTTCCTTCGAAATCAACGCATGGTAAGTAGGCACCTTCCTCTTCCAGGAAGGCACCAATAGAAGGCCAGCGCCTTCCTCTTCCAGGAAGGCACCAAGAAAATATAAGCACCTTCCTTTTCCAGGAAGGTGCCAATAGAGTCCAGTGCCTTCCTCTTCCAGGAAGGCACCAAAAGAATGCAAGCGCCTTCCTCTCACCGAAAGGCATCGATAGGAAGGTGCCACAAGAAGGCACCACAGGAAGGCACCGAAAGGAAGGTGCCACAAGAAGGCATTAACAGGAAGGCACCACAGGAAGGCACCGACAGGAAGGTGCCACAAGAAGGCACCAACAGTAAGGCACCACAGGAAGGCACCAACAGGAAGGTGCCACAGGAAGGCACCAATAGGAAGGCGCCACTATAATGTGCCCACAGAAGGCAAGCGCCTTCCTCTCATAGGAAGGCACCGATAGGAAGGTGCCACAAGAAGGCGCCCACAGGAAGGTGCCACAGGAAGGCACCGACAGGAAGGTGCCACAGGAAGGCACCAACAAGAAGGTGCCACGGGAAGGCACCAACAGGAAGGTGCCACTAGAAGGCAAGCGCCTTCCTCAGAGGGAAGGCACCCCTGTTCTTCACTCGTTGACTAGACAAGCACGATGTGGGCAACAAAAATTGGTGCAGTTCCAACTCTACGGCATGTAGGTTAATTTTGGGATCGCACCAACAAAATAGAACATCCTACCAATGCCAGCACATACAACACATACATCTCAGTAATGCACCTCACAGATGTCGTGAATAATGAAAGAAATACTATTTTTCCTCACTCCAGAAAACAAAGGAATGCAGTGTTGTTTCAATTATGCATGTAAAAGAAATAATTCAGAGGGGAGATCATTTTGGATGCACACGTGTTAGGTATAAATTTTAATATTCATCCTGTAAATGCATTCGAAGAGAGATACGTCAATGCAGGATTAAAATATTTTTTGTGCTATTAAGAAAAAGCTGGGTATTTCAAAGTTTAGAGTCACCAACTCAGTTGTTGCGGATTGACTCTGTTCTTTGATGTAAAGGATGAAGAAAAAAAAAAGAAAAAGAGAAAAAAAAATGGGGAGAGAGTCAAGATCTGTTTTGTTCATGGCAGAACAGATAAAGATACTTATAAATAAATAAATAAAATCTCTAGGAGCGCCAACGTGAAGACGTCTCACACCACCGACATCATATATATCGGATTCTACAAAATTCACCTGGTATGTACTGATTTTCTTATTAATTATGTGTATAGTTATTTTAAAATCATTTCTATGCTAATACCAGTCGACCCTTCCACAGTTTTTCAAAATCTCCCATTAGAATTCAAACACATGATGTGCCTTGAAAAAAAATATAATTGAAAAAAAAGAGAGAGAGAGGCTATGGCATCTACATGAATAAATTTGGCATCATTTTCATTGCCGCCTCATGACAATGGCAACTGGCTTGAGCAAACACATATGAATGATCCTCCTCTATACCACAAGGGAGGTTTTGGAGATGTCAAATATGTTTCAGATGTGGTTAAAAGTAGTAGTTGGTGATTGCACTTGTTTTAAACAAATTTGGTCTCACCAAATCTGACTAATGTGCAACACTGGAAAATGCCGACATTAGTGCGAGTGGTAATTTGCCCTAAATAGTGTGGTCACGATTTAACTATTTATCCACAATGATTAGTCAGGATGTGTTTCTGACTTCTGTTGGTGCCGCATCGCTCTATGGATGAAGAATAGCAGCACTCAATGAAAAAAAAACACAGTGCTGAATTAAAAAAAAAAATAGTACTGAGAAAAAAAAATAGTAGTGCTGAATGGAAAAAATAGCAGCACTCGGTGGCAGAGAAACAGATATGCTGAAGTCCATTAAAAAAAAAAAGAGAAAAAAATATATATATCCCAGGGGTTGTTGTCACGAAGACATGACAAACTTTTTGGCATGGTCATCTTGCGAGAGCGATAACTTCACCTTTTGGTGCCACGAGGGCATGGCATATGTTAGGCATGGGGGGATGATGAGCACCAAAAATGCTCATTTTATATACACGATTAAGAAGAATTATCACTGGTTCAATTAGCATATGAAATGTATTTTATATAACTTATGCATATAATTGATAGAAAATTCGGTATTATGCTTGATTGGTGTTTTTAGTGGGAAATGTGTATAAATGCAGGTATTGGTACTAATATGGTGTTTTCCAATCTACATCCACTTGGACCTGGCATACTTCTACTTACAAAGACTAAGGCAAAAGAGTAGGCGCCTTCCTCTTCAAGGAAGGCACCCAATAGAAGTAGGCACCTTCCTACAACTGAAAGGCGTCAACGAAAGACGAGCACCTCCCTGCAACCAAAAGGCATCAACGGAATACGAGCGCCTCCGTACAACCGAAAGGTGCCAATAGAAAATGAGCGCCTCCCTACAACCGGAAGGCACCCATAGAAGATGAGCACCTCCATACAACCAGAATGCGCCAACGAAAGACAAGTGCCTCCCTGCAATAGGAAGGCACCAATAGAAGAAGAAAGCCTCCCTACAACCGAAAGGCGTCTCCATGCATTCATACTTTGCAAGATTTACCAAGTCAACTTTGACTGGTTGACCAAGGACTATGGAGGAGGTTGCATGTGAAGACAAAGGAGATCTATTTTAATCATGCATTTATTAAATATAATAAAGTGTTTGTTATTATTATCAATCGATTGGCCGGTTGACCTTGTAAAGCTCTTAAAGCATATTATTATTTTTAGGATGCATTAGTTTAGGATTTGTTGTTACGTACACCTAAGGATGTTTATAATCTGGTGAACGAACATACTTTAAAATAGAAGAATAAAATATGTGTAGAATCAATTGTAACTAAATCACATCACGTGATTAAAATAGACCGATTTGTTATTGTAATGATATTTGGTTGCACTTTATATAAAGACGCAGGCCAGATGAACAGGGGGAGATCAGAGATCAATGATTAATTTTACACAACTTATTTTATTTTATTTTTTAATTAATTAAGAGTGCAACTCCTCTTATTCGAGCAAGCTCTACGTAGCTATTCGGGCGGACTATCTATGGGAGCTTGGGCCCACTCCTTGCAGTAGTCCTCCCCTATTTATTTATTTTATTTATCTTCTATAGATTATTTTATTGCTTTAGTTATTGCTTTATTTAATTTAGGTGTGTGCTTTTATTTTTACCATTTTATTTCCAGCATTGTATTTTATTTATTTAAATTCTCTGCACTCAGTTTATTTGGTTTGGTCGGAATCCAATTACACAAACCTCCCCACCAAACTAAATAAGGTACAACTAGATTAGTTCCCCAACATTGCAGGCATATACTGTGCATGACACTCATAAGTTTACGAACTTACCGGATTGATAATTTATGGAAGAGAAATGAATGTTTTTCGGGACATGAATTTATGCTCACCAATCTGTAAGGCATTCATCAATCTGCACAAAATGATCGATGATGTCATCTCCTCTAAATTTTTTTTTAAAATTCCATTATGGGCTAGGCAAATGCATTGTCGTATGACCATCATTTTGACCCCATCATAATGTAAAATGAATCTTCTTCCATTTCTCACTGTCTTCAGATTAAATCACTGTTTATCACCATTCTGTAAAATCATTAGTCATAATGCCCATTGTTGCCAATCCACCTCTACTATGTTTACAACATTCCACCTCTTCACAATTTTAGGTAAAAATAGTTTGTGTTCTTCGAAATCGTGTTTTCCAACATTTATTCGCTTGTGGATATTCAAAACATGAAGCGATCACCAATCCGCACTTTTCCCTATTGACATCATCCTTTATCAAAATATTGTGTGGTTTTGGGATGCATCGCTAGTTCAGAGCAAAGAACAAAAGAAATTATTTGAAATTGCTCCAAGTGTGAAAATTTGCTAAGTGTTACGTAGGCTCATGTCTCCTATCATAAATCCACTCGAGAGTATACTCAATATTTGCAAATTGAGGAAATAATGGCTTAGGCAAAATTTTGCAAAATTTTCCTAAGTATATGGCCATTTTGGGCCTACAGTTACTTCCATAGGTTGGATCTAGTGATAGAATGTAGAAATCTCCTTAACACAATTGAGCGGGAGCATACTATTTTGATGATCCATTTTGATGCTCTCACTGATATGGGATTCTTGGATTTTATCGATGAATGGGGTGAGCCACTGCCAAAGGAACTGTTAGAAGCAACCTAAAATAATTTTGTGGATACATCAAAAATTGGCAAGTAGGAAGAGCCAATTATGGAAGAACAAGTGTTGCCACTCATGGAAAAGTTCACTTGCATGGATTTGTCCTTTTTTGAGTTAGCTCAATGATCTAAGTGCCTTAGCCTAGAGGATACCTAGAATATATGGTATATTTATGAATCACTTAGTGTTCCTTGCCCATTTAACACCAATGCTTGGGTTGAAGTAGTTACGGTTTATGAAATTACTTATAGAATTTTGAAGGAACAAGAAGAGCATGTTGCAACAGAGCAAGCAAAAAAAAAGCAAGTGGCAGCTAAGAAGGTAGCAGTTGAACAAGTATATAAAAAGACATCCAAACCAGAAGTTTTGACTAAAGCAACCCATAAGACAAACCACTAAGAGCCTAATGGATAAAATCCTAGGATATCTTGCATCCATGCGAGCTAGATACTTCAAGAGTTGCCAAAAATATTGGAACTTTTGCACCATGCCACACTAAAATTTTGATGAAATTTTGTTGAATATTTTTTGTAAAATCAATAAAATATAGTAAATCAATGTTGTAGTGGTTTTGGCTAACAATGTGTTATAGTTTATTTTTGTGTTAAGCTTATTTCTTTTTTATGGGTCTTATGCTTGAAAATAATGGATGTTATAAGGAAAAATGATTGTGGAATATGGGGGGTAAAATTAGTTGAAATTTCCCGAAGATGTTAATAAAAATTAAATAGATGTAACAACCCTTTTACCCCAAGAGAAGGGTGAAAACCCTTATCGCCCTTCCTCAGGTTAAAGACGTCTTTGTTTTTGAAAGCATGGATGGATTCGCCCCGAAAGTAAGGTGAAAAATCCATTCCCCCCACTTCAGGGTGAATGTAAATTTAAAAAGGAGAAAAGGACACTAAGCTCGGCAAATATGCTTTCACCCCAAGTGAGGGGAAAATCCCTTTCACGCCTTTTTAGGGTAAATATGCATCTGCAAGAAAGGTTTGTAATATTTCTGAAGTCAATATTTGAAGGCAGTAAAATGGAAGTATGTTCACCCCAAAAGTGGGGCGGAAGCATCATTCACCTCGTTTTAGGGTGAACCTCATTAAGAAAATGATGATGAATTACCAGTTCAACATTGAAAAAGTCAAATAATGTTTCACCCCCAGGGAGAGGCAAAACTTCCATTTGCCCCTCTCTGGGACAAAAGTGTATGGATAATAGAAAGGTTGTGGGCCCCACGTTAGCATGTGATGAAAGGAGTTTAATTGCAATGATTTCACCCTAGGTGAGGGGTAAAAGTCCCATTTGCCTCTCCTAGGGGTGAAGCTACATGAAGATGGCCCCACGAATGCATCAAAAAATTGTCTTCACTTCAAGAAAATATTAAAATATAGGCTTTGGAAAAGTAAAAGTTACATTCACTGAAGTTAAAGGGTGACAGTACCTTTCACCTCTTTTGGGGTGAATGTGTATTTTAAGAAGAGATATATTTTATGTGAAGCAATTTCACCTCAAGAGAGAGGTGAAGATCTTAGTCACCCCTCTTAGGGGTGAAATGATACGAAAATGGTTCAAAACATTGAATATGAAATCAAGGGGATATAATAAACTATTTTCACCTAGATTTTATCAATGTTGATTACTGGCACGATTATGGGGAGAACACAACAAAATTAGTTTTAAAATGAATCAAGTTGTGGATTGTGTATTCGGTAAAATTATATGGAGCAATACAAAGCGTGACTCAGAGGCACATATTGAGTGAAATCATAAAAATTACTGCTTTGTGGGTGCCCTCTCCACCAAGAAGCACGAATAAGGAGGAAGTGATGAAATTCAAATGGAGCACTTTTTCCTATCACTCTATATTGGCCAAAGTCGATTTCAAGCATTAAAGAAGACTTTTCAAAGGTTCCAGGATCAAATAATACTACAAATTTAATGATTGTGGTGTAAGAAGTTATTTTTCCTAGTGTCGTGCTAAAAATTTTGTGGGATTAAGGATCACAAAGTGATTTTCATATGTTCCAAGATATTCAGAACAAGAGAGAATTTCCCAGGAACAATGGAAGTATCAAGTAAATGACCATATTTACAATTTTTGTGCACTAATACCCAAAATTGCTAATTTCCCAGGAGTTTTCCCTTAAAATATGGATCACTATCATAGAAGTAATATTTTCAATAATTTCGAGGAATTTCTTTATAGAAGTTCCTGATATATAAATATTTTTTCTTTTGTGTATTTAATGGACAAAGGTAAAAAACTCTATAAATACTAGAGAATTTCAATGTAAAAAATGGAGGATAGACATTCTGTAGAAAAACTCTTCAAGTTTTCTGCGTAAATAGAAGGAATTTGGCTTTTGATTTTTGCAAGCAATTTCTATGTGTGATTTCTGTAGACACCTAAAATATATCATGTTTAGGAGAACTACTCATGTGGGCATCCATAGACCATGTGACTAAACCTTGGGACTTTCCAAGTGCCAAAAGTGGTTTTCACCACTCATTTTGGGGTAGTTTTAGCCCATCCAAGCCTGGCAACTATGAACCAAAGTAGTCGCTAAAGCTCAGAGCAGCCAGCCCTAGCCGCTACAGATGATAGTGGCTAACCCCTAAAAAGCAATTTGTCATCAAAATAGCCTAATATCGGGTGGAAGTGGTAGTTTGCATGCAATAAATCCAAGTGATGATAACTTTGCATTCCTCCTTACAGCCATTCTACATGAAATACTGAAGTCCAAATTTAGACATCAATTTAACTGGCCTTCAAACATAGAAAAGACAAAACATCTCATGCTAACATCTAGTGTGCATGCAAAATTTAGTTGTAGGGTTTGGACATTGACCTACAGATTTAAAAACATTATAAGGTGCAAATCTAAGAGCACCAAAAAAAATGGAGGAATATTCAGAGACTTTTTGGAGAGCTTTTGACACTTAGAGAGCTTTTTATGAGGCAGAGCCCTGTCGAATCATAGAGCAAATTGGAATACCTTTAGGAGCAATGAAGTGTTGGCCGATTGATGGTTCATCATATATATGATATTCAACACATCGGACATAAATTATGACCATTTCAACTTTAGCAACAATCATAGATCCATAGCCTTGGAGCAATAGAGGCAGATTTTCATATTAGCGGTCGTTGTCTCGAACAAAGGCCCGTAGGTCTAGTGTAGGGTTATTAGCATTAGTGTCCTTTATTTAGCTTGTTACATGTTTTCATACCATTAGCATAGATTTAATTTATTGCATTTACTTGCATTCATAACATTGATCTCTATTGTCATCGAGCATATTTCTATTTATCATTAGGTTTGATGCTAACAATCTCATTTGGGAAGGCAATCTCGGATAGCTGAGTGTTTGATATTGTTTTCATGCTTGTAGAACTATAGGTTCACTGGATAGGTCATAAAAATATGAAATCAAAAGGATCCCTCTAGGAACTAGACCTAGAGAAGGAGGCATATGTAATCCCTCATACAGTTCCATGTGCGTCACTAGGAAACTTGCAAGAGCGCATCACCCCTTGCAAGGGGATACCACATATCTGCTACCCTACTTTGTGAAATTCGTATCAAATGAAGGGAATCCATTAGAGGGATCTATATGTAACCAACCTTGGTAAAAAGCAATAAAGAGAGTTATTCATTCATTTATTTGTATTTTGGTTGCATCTGTTTTCACATATTTCATTTAATGCATGATTAAGTATATTAGATCAAATAATATTTGCAAATAGAGTGGTGGACAGTGTGTTGCTTCCCCGAGGTCACTACAGATGACAATCACAGTGGGACTCTGCCAAGTTTTTACTTTCTTCCAATTTATTGAGTCAGGGTTTTGTGTGCAGGTTTAGCCGCTCTAGTCTACAATGGCCCACAGTCTTAGCCGCTCCTCCTAACAACAACTAGAAATCAGCCACTCTGGTCAACAGTGACCAGAGCTAGAGTGTAGCAAATGACATAATCTTTGTTCTCTAAGCTGGATTAGAGGTTGGTACACTTTTTTTGATGTTTTATGATTCTTTGTCTGCTTATTTTTTCCTAAAACAATGAAATTAAGACACATTTTGATTTGGAAACTAAGGAATGGAAAGGAAAGAACTTGCATCTTACATATTTTAGGGTTTTTCTTAGATTTCCACTAGGCGTTTCTAGGAACAACAACTTATGCTTGTAAATTCCACCATAGAATCCAACATGCTAGAAATCATGTGTTGGTTTGCTTGCTTTGAGGCCTTATTAAAGGCTATATTTTCACAAAGTAGAGTACGTCCATGAAACTCATATTAGTTTATGAATATTTCTAAAAACTGAAATGTAATTTGTATTAGGCATATAGGAAAGATGCATTTATGTTGTATGATTCATTTTATTTTATGCAAATTTCAAATGAACCCCACACACACACATGTTTTAAACATTGGGGAGTTGGATTTCATCACCACCCTCGATTCAGTCCGATGATGTTGGCATTCATCTCCTTCCACTGAATTTCCACCTAGATATTCCTATAATGGAATAAGGCACTTATTTATAGTGGTCCTTAGTTACTCATGATCAAATCGTCTCCCACTATTGGAACAATCATTGGTTCAGAGTGGAAGAGCTAGACGAACCCCCCACTGGGACTTTAGTGGTGTACCCTAGTTTCTTTTGAGAAAATCATGTTTGGAATGGGTGTTCTTGATTTCCACTATGTATGAGTCTCCTCATTCTAAATCCAAAAAATATCAAGAAAAAAAAAACAACAACACATCAAAACATAGCAAATAGTTTAGGGCACACATAAATTGGTAATCAAGATAAACACTTGCTTGATATTGTTTGGCTATCTTTAATTACAACACAAAAGATAAATTCACAAACATAATGGTTAAAACCATAAGTAAGCATCCTCGGTCTAATACCAAGGTAGAATCTGAAACAACACACACCCATAGGTGAAGTCATAGTAACATTGAAACACCTACTCATAAGACCGTGGGATACGGTTCCATGAGCCTAAGGGGTGATAACTCAATCCTTGTAGGTTATCCTCAAGAAACCACAATTAGGGAATCAAATAATAGAACTAATTCACAAAAACACAAAGAGGCTTCATGACCATCATCATAAAGGAGACATGAAGAGAACTCAAGGCCCTCCTCTAAACACATAGAGACTTCTCAAATACATGAGGAGGCTTCAAGGGATTCCTCATTGCATGGACATAAGAGGTGATCTAGATCCCATTATTCACATAAGGATTAAGGGGTCTCCCTACCTCCATCCACATGAAGGAATAATAGGGCCACAAATCCTCCATCACCAAAAAGACACACAAGAGTCACAACATATCAATCTTCACATGAAACACTTAGAATAGATCTACCCACTGAGGGGTAGGAAACTAGAGTTACATCCAGTCATAGGCACCAAATATAAGATACCCTTCACACAAGAGAAAGGGTTCCAATATATTATGAACTCATTGGAGTAAATGGCACCCCATGGGATCAGCCATGGAAAACAAGACAGTTAGATGATTTGGATCAATTTTATTCGAGGTCAACTCCTAGAACCATAGCCACAAAAAAAATTGCATTTGTAAGTTCACAAAGTGTTACTTATAAATGCACCACCCAACCTAGGGAAGCTTCAAAGCAACCCCAAAGTACGCATACAGAGTCTAATCATAGATGCACTTGTCAACACAATGAAAAAGTTACATTATCTAGCAAGAGCAAAGAAACAACATAAACCTCTTCAAGGAATCTTTGGATCAGAAGCACAAGAATATAATTATATGAACATGAGTCTTATTTAATAGTGCAATATAACTATGTGCGATAGTTAAAAAATGCATTTCATAAAGAGTGAGAGCTAATGGATTCTCTCAAGCATACAAACAAAGAGAAAGGCTCTAACGCCAACATGAGCAACATTTAATAGAATAAGCTAAGAAGCTAGCTCGTATTAATTTACAAGCAGATGGTGAAAGGACGCAGTAGGAAAGAAGAAAACCCACAATGAAAACACCACTCAAATAATGAACAAAATAAAACTAGTGGGAAAAGGGTAAACATGATAAATCAAGATCAGACACATCATGAATCCCCTCATAGGAGGGAAGATAATAGAACAATTCAAGTGGATAGAGGGTTACCTCCATTACCACTGCGAGTAGGCCTGCAAGAAGAAGAACTCCTCCCCTCAAAGGTATTCCAGGAACTCGCTGAAAATATGAAGTCCTTTGAGAAGCAAGATATGGCTGGGAACCAACCAACATTGAGTAAAATATACAACCAACCATTGTGCCCATCAGTTCCTAGCCCTACATATCCTAAGATATTTGATATGCCTAGGTTAGAAAAATTTAAGGGCAAAGAGGATGCACAAGAGCATGTTACCAATTTCATTAATGCATGTTTTCATCTTGAAGATAACGATGCTCTTATGCTAAGAACTTTCAATATGATATTTTTTAGGGGCTGCCACCCAATGGTTCAACCAATTTCCCAAGTACAACATATCCATTTTTGAACAACTAGTAAACACTTTCCTAAAGCATTTCTCCTTTGGTTCTAAGAAGAAGGTAAACCTTTCAGACCTGGCCAACTTAAAACATTATGATGATGAGCAAGTAATATATTATGGGGATAGATGGAGAAAAGTCATGGCAAAGTTATCATTCTCCATATCCATAGAAGAAATCATCCACATGTTCACCAAGATTTGTTGTAAACACATCTCCCTCTTGTTACAACTTCAACAATATCCTTCATTTTATGAAGCCTTGGTATAGGCTAAACTCATTGAGGACATAAAAGTAGATTATAGAACCATCAAGATTCGAAGCAAGAAGGAGTACAACAAAAATGGCAAGAATGACAAATACAAGCAAAAGGAGTAGAACAAAATTGGCAAGAATGACAAATACAAGCAGAAGGAGGCAAACCCTGCTCTATTTAATAAAGTAGTATTGGCTGCACCTAAATATGGGACTGTGCAGCAATCCTAAAATTATCAAACACAACCCCCACCATCCAATTACGATCAAAAGAAAAATCAGGGGAAAAATAGAGAATGCAAGCCACCTCGTTATTTTACACCTCTATCAGAGTTAATACAATTAATTTTCAACCAGTTGAACAATGCTGGGAAGATCAAATTTCTTGATATACCTCTTTTAAAGCCTAATAGTCCTAATCCAAAAGGATATAGGGAAGATCATTTTTGCCCTTATCACAAAATATCGGGGCATGACATTGAGGTATGCAATGGTTTCAAGAACCAGGTGAAAAATATGATTGAAGCGGGAGAACTTAAATTTGACAATCCATTGACTCTCGATAGTAGAAATATGGGCATATACAAAAACTCACTGCCAAACCATGAGATCCCTAGAGGGCAAGATGCCCAAGTCAATCAGGTCTGAATCGATACACCTACCCATGGATGTGTTGGAATGGTTTAAATTATCAATATAGCAACCACGAGTAGACAATATGATCAACCACAACCTCCTACGGCTCCCACTAATATCCCAACTACACCTAGGTAGAGACAGGAGTAAAACAACCTTTCAAGTCTACCAACCCGACCTTTGGTAACTGTTTGGAGTAGACTAGAACAAAACTTACAAATGACCCTAGCCAAGCTATCTATCTATGAGCTCATACAATAGTACCTAAATTATAGGAAGACGTTGATGGAGATTTTGAGATCAATTGAGCTCCAACCACAATATGCACATGCATTCACTCATTTTGTGGTACAAGTACAACAATGCCAAGAACCTATGATTTGGTTTTATGATCGTGAGATTAATATAGTACCTACTGCCTTACTAGACCCTCCACTGCACATTGTTGTGTTAGTCAATAATTTACCTTTTAAGCGGGTCTTTATTGATACAGGTTCATCAATCAACATCATCACAACAATAGCAATAGGGCACCTTAAGATCCCAAAATCCAATATCGTTCCAATAGCCTACACATTAAGACCTTTCAATGATGCTTTATGATCTACTGTGTGAACGATAGTCCTACCCATTAAGGTGGAGCATAATACCATCCCTGTGATGTATCATGTCTTGGAAGGGGCCATGCAATACAACATCCTCCTAGGACATCCTTGGATAAGAGATATGAAGTGTGTGCCTTCGATTTTACAATAATCTATCAAGTATGTGCATAACGACAAAGTCTACATAGTTTTGGCTGATGAAGAGCCTATTGGTCCGGCTTTCATGCGCACCCCGAGAAAGGATGAAGCAGGGAAGCTCTGGAGACACCCACGAGACGGATCCCACTCATCTTTAGAATCTAGCTGGTTATCCAAGGTGCGAGTTATAGAGTTGGGTCGAATGGCAATTCACTCTTTTCCACTTCTGAAATAGATTTCAATATGGACTGCTCTGTTACCTTATAGGGGGTTCCTGAACTTGTTCAGTAGTTGCAAAAGTTGTTGACAATCAGATTTGACTTGATTCTTGATCTAGCTCTCATGGGTCAGCAAATTTAAATAAAAGACAAACAAAGAAAATAAAAATGGATCATTCACGGTAAGCAAAGAGAGGGTAGGGTAGGGCAGAAAAGAGAAGCTTATCAAACATTAAACTGTAAAACCCTAAAATATCAATCTTATCTATGCTATCAGCTTCACAACAGAACAAATCAAAGAAGAAAGTGTCCAATCAGTCTAAGATCACTTTCAACTAAGAGCACAAGGCAGAGTGAAACAGATCTAGCAAAAAATTATAAATCCAAGGGCAATTGGTTAAAACTGGTATCTTTCACCGATAGCCTAGCTTGCACAGTGAAGATAGAGCAATTAGAACAAACTTAACCTCAAATCTGTAATTTCCCCTAGCAGACAATAGAACAACTGAAGCCTAACAGCATATTTAATCTTGATAATGGCAGATTTACAACATATATCTAACAAAATTTAAATGGAACGGATAACAGAAGAAGATACACTTATCACACTCTACAAAATATTAGGCTCCTGGCCATGCTATCACAGAAAAGCTAAAGCACATCAACTCCAAGTCCAGAAACAAAGGATTTCACAAAATTTACAAGAAATTGCTTATAAGCCTTTTATTTCTAAGTCTCCGTCTTTCGCGATTACATTTATAATCTGTATTTATAGACTCAGGACAGACCCTGATATTTTCAAAATATCTTCTTCAAACCCTAAATCTTATCGCACTTAAACCCTAGGACCCGGGTTTTACAATAAAAATCCATTTAAAATCAAAGTCCAGATAGAACTTAACCCTTCGGCAAATCAGTGCAGTCAATTGCCATAAATGGAGAAAATAAAATCAAATGCAACTTGCATTCATCCGCAACTGCAAATAAATGCCTCCATTAATTCTGTTGGTGAGCCGGATGAGTCACCACTTCTCTCAGATCTGGTCTCCGTAAAGCCATCCCTGTGTTGAAATTGTCTTCATGCTATCAATTCTGCAATAAATTTGTCATTGAATGCTCTCACCGGCAGCTTATCTCCTAGCATGGCGGTCCTTGACTAAATCTGCACTTTAAATTTGCATTTATGGTCTTTTTCGGTTGTCCCGTAAGTGCCAGATGGAATCCTGCATGAAAGACAAAAAGATGCATTAGATTAGCATTTTAATTAACATTAAATCCAAGCTTAAAACATTAAAAATAGATTAAAATCTGCAAAATAAGCTTGCATGTCGGCTTCTGTTTGTCTGCCTCACGCTTTGACACGTGTCGCTACCCCAGGATGCCTTCTGTTTCCCGTCGGAATGCACTTTCAGGTCAACTTATGACTTTCTCTCTCCTATCGTGATTCCGTGACATGTCGCGATTTCGTGACATGTCGTGATTTCGTGACATGTCGTGATTTCGTGACCCTGCCAGCGCATCGGCAAGTTCTTCCCTCGTCGGCCGTGAAAACGCGACATGTCGTGAAATCGCGACCCTCCTGGCCTCCGTACACTTTCTTGATTTTTAGTCGTGATTCTAGAACACGTCGCGATATCGCGACAGTTTCTGTACCTGCATGCGTTGACCGCGTTGACCGTGATTTTGCGACACATTTGCGACTTAGCCGATTTTCATTCTGCAGCCCACTTTCTCTCTCTTGCCGTGAAAATGTGACATGTCACGATTTCGCGACATGTCGCAAAATCACGCCCTTCCGTACAGCTTGCTTCTCTCTCCAAAAAACTGTCGCGATTTTGCGACATGCCTTTCTGGCACTTAGCCAATTTTCATGCATTTTCTCTCTCTTGCCGCGAAAATGCAACATGTCATGATTTTGTGACATGTCGCAAAATCACGCCCTCCGTACGCTTTCTTTCTCTCTCCTTCGGTCAGCAGCGATTTTGCGACAGTTTCCAAAAATGGAAACGTCGCGATATCGCGACACTTCCAAAAATGGAAAGTGTCACGATTTCGCTACACTTCCAGGACTTAGCTGCATTTTGACTTACCTGTCGCGATATCGCGACATTTCTGAAAATGGAAGTGTCGCGATATCGCGACACTACCAAAAATGGAAAGTTTGATTTTTCATGAATTTATGCAACTGTTTTCTGGATTTTTCTCGGTACCGGTGCAAGATTTTCTTTGTGCATGAATTATTCTAGCATGTAAAAAGTGAATTCTTGGATAACACAACTGGAATGCAAGAAAAATCACAACTTTAAAAAAGAGGCAAGCAAATTTTGATTTAAAACCTGAAAAACATCTAGAGGGTCCCTGCTGCAAAATGGAAGTTCAGAATTTTCTAAAGATGGAATCTCATTTTTCAGTGGGGGTGTGTTGCTTATCAACAAATTGCGATATCTGCGAGTAAAATATTAGCACTATTTTAGAACCCAAGACTCTGGTTTCAAAACAAAAATACCATGCATCATGCCTTGCCACAAACATTCTTCACAATAAATTGACTGTTAACTGCAAGCTGTTAAAATTTCCCAAGGACATACTGGGCTAGATTACTTCAAGGAAGATTTTTGATGTGCAATTTCAAAGGGTATAAACTTTCTTCAAGGATGACTGAATTGAATGATAAACTTGGATTAATCAACTTTTCTAGATTGTAAAAGGGAAAACCGAGTAGAGCTCTGTTTACTAGTTTAGCCTTTTACAGCCTAGACAGAGTTACCCTTTAGATTTACACGACCCAATTTACAACTGTAGGGCAGAATCTAATATTGGCTGCCTCTTTTAATTGTTCAACTCTTTTCTCTTTTTTTTTTTTTTTTTTTCTCTCCCTCTGAAATATATCAATATCTGAGATGCTTTTAGGGAAATCACAATTTTCTTTTAACATTTGATCAATCCGGAACTGTTTCAGTCTAGGCACTAATAGCCTCTGGTGACACCCAAATAATTGCATGAACCATAGTCCCCTCTCATAACCAGCTTTTCTTGGATTCCTCGGGAGTTCCTCCAACTAAACAAAGATAGCAGTTTTTCTATCATTAAAACAACTGTGGCAAGTAAGACACAAGATCCAATCATCTCTCTACCTTTGTCCTGAATAACAAAATAGCTCTACTATTCAGTGCAAGCAGACTATCTCTATTAGAATGGTGAACAGCATGGGCATTGGATGGAAACTGGATTGATCAGCTTAGAATAAACAATTTTCAGCAGGCTGACTTTTCATTGATTGCTCAGGCAAAGGTTAAAGGACATAATTTTTCAGAAGCCAAAGGACTTTGCACAGGCATCCAAGGACAGGCACAGGCTTTAAAGAAAAATAGAATCAAAACTGTACAGACTAAAGCACAGAACTGTACAGGCAAGGGAATAAAATAAACTGAACAGACAGCAAAGAAAAGAACTGAAACAAATGACTAAAGTAAATAAAACTGAAACAAAAGATTGTACAGACTTAAACAGCAAGCTGACATAAAAAGACAAAGAAAGGAAATAAAAAGCACTGACAAAAGAAATAAACCGCACAAGCTAAAACTGAAATACAATTAAAGAAAACTGAAAAACTGCAACTGTACAGACATTTAAAAAATAAAACTACACTAACAAAGAAATAAAACTGAAAAACAAAAGACTTACTTACAATGCATACATATGTTACAACTTCCATTCATACTCAAAAAATGTAGCAGTTGGGAAAGCAGAGAAATGGTGCCTTAAAAAAAATTGGACCATGTACAAGTAACTTAGAAAAATTACCTTTCAGGTCCTGTTGACGAAATGCACTCCAGACTGTGCTTCAAAAATTTGCTATCTGGGAAAGACTTGGGTTTACTGTCTTCCCTGTCCCATTTGAAAAACAAATCTGCAACTCCTTCAAATTAAAAAAATCATATAATAACAAATCATATGATAACATATTTATGCTTCTAATTGAAGGATTTGCAGATTTCTTTCAAAAGGACTGAATGTAAAAAACCCCCAGGATCAAATACCTTAAAATCTTGACAGACCCAGACCACCACATTTTCAAAATTATGTGACAATTGAAAGAAATCATGTTTTATCTGTATGCCCTGGTTCTTAACAACTTGAACAATTTGTGGTTGCTGCACTGCTTCAATATCCAGGACTTCAATTTTTATCCCTCTAGAAGAATGCTTACAATTTTCCTTTTCACCTGAGCCTTGCTTAGATTTAACCTCATCAATGTGCAATATCCAACTGTCACTGTTGTGATGGTTTAGAGCTGTAACTGTTCCCACCTCCTCAGTTGCCAAATTATAAACTCTAATATCTGCATCAACACAGTTTATAGCCTTATCTTTGATATTATGTTTAGAAGTTGCAGGCTTATGTTGAGACAGTTCATCAATTCCAAGTTGGCTGACCACATTCATATTTACCATCTTTTCCTCCTTTTCCTGAAATCCAACAGGTGGTCTAGAGTAAGCCTCAATCAAGTTATCCTTTTGTTCAACAATCTGAGGCAGTTCATAGAGGGTGATGTCAGCTTTAAGTTCCCTCATATCCTCAATGATGTTATCCTCCTCAATTACTTCTGCATAGTGATATTGAATCTCACTTTCATCATCCTTTGATGAGGAGGGATCATTGTTAGATTTTGGACTCTGACATTTTAATTCATAACTGTCTCCTTTTAACTGTTGAAAATCTTGTATTTCATCCACAGGAGTTTGTACAAGACTTTCTGTCTCTTCGAGAAAAGTGACAGAATCTGAAACCCTGGTTGTACTGTTTTTGGGTGAACTAGAAATATCAATATTTCTTTGATCTCTAGGAAAATTTAACTCACCAGGAAAAACTTCAGATTTGGGTGGTGCCAGATCACAACTGTTCAGTTCAAGCACCTGCACTTTGAATTTGTCAGAACTTTTCTCTGTATTTTGCACATGCTGAGTGGATGTCACAGTTAACGGAGTCTCCTTGGGTAGAGCATGACATGTTGGCACTAACTCATGATGTGGAATGGGGTCTGAAATAGGCATGTTCTGTGTAACATAGGCTATCAAAGGACTGCTCAGAATTTGAGGCCCTAACTGTCTCTCAAGAATTAAGGCTTCTTTATAAGCCCCTGCCAGGGTTGTGATATTGATGTCTCTCTTGAGGAAAATAGAGGTCACCGAATCCAATGCATTCTTGTAGATTTCTAAGGCCAGATTTGCATTTGGGATGTAATGGCCAGTCATTCTACCGTAAGCTCTTTGGAACCTCATATTGAAAGACCTGACAGTTTCTCCCGACTCTTTCTTGATGCTGGAAAATTGTTGGTATAACACACTGGGGTCTATCACTTCCCCAAATTGTGATATAAAAGCTTTCTCTAGATCATCCCAGCTAGTAATGGAATTGCTGGTGAGGTTTAAAAACCAGTCATAAGCTCCCTCCTGGAGAGTGAACGGGAACAATCTGCAGGCAACATCTTCATGCTGTATATTTAACAATTTTAAAGCATTTTTGAAAGCTAGCAGGTGTTCTTCTGCAGTTCTTGTCCCATCATGTTTATACCTAGGGAGGTATCTTTCTGGACTTCTGGGCAAGTCATGGGCTATACCCGGGATATTCAAAGTAGTGGGGCCCAACCAATTTGCCATTATTACTTGGCTGACAGTGATGTTCTGATTTGTAATTGGATAACTGCCAGTGGAGATAAAACTGTTGTGAACTTGAGGTCTTCTTTGGCAATTTCAAAAACTGTACTGACAATTTAAAAAAAAACTGCACTAAAAATTTAGAAAACTGTACTAACAATTTATAAAACTATCTGAAGTTCACTGTGGGTCCTTCAAATGTTGCTGTTATGCCCTTACAACACTTGAACTGAGTTCATGCCCTCCTTCTAGCGTCAATTAGGTTGTTGGCTAAGGAGGAGGGGAAAATTGGCTACCAGACTTTGGATAAAATAGAGTTTTACAGTTCCACATACAGTCGGATTTCTCAACTCAAGTGCACTAAGAACAGATGTTCTGTGGCCCTCCTTCTAGCGCCAATTAGGTTGTTGGCTGAGGAGGAGGGAAAAGGATTCAAAAGATAAAATACCAGACTCAGCACATACAACTTTACAGTATTAACAGACTACTGAACTTTGAACCGAGATGTTCAACAGGCCCTCCTTCTAGCACCAATTAGGTTGTTGGTCCGGCTTTCATGTGCACCCCGAGAAAGGATGAAGCAGGGAAGCTCCAGAGACACCCATGGGACGGATCCCACTCATCTTTAGGATCTAGCTGGTTATCCAAGGTGCGAGTTACAGAGTTGGGTCGAATGGCAATTCACTCTTTTCCACTTCTGGAATAGATTTCAATATGGATTACTCTGTTACCTTACAGGGGGTTCCTGAACTTGTTCAGTAGTTGCAAAAGTTGTTGACAATCAGATTTGACTTGATTCTTGATCTAGCTCTCATGGGTCAGAAGATTTAAATAAAATACAAACAAAGAAAATAAAAATGGATCATTCACGGTAAGCAAAGAGAGGGTAGGGTAGGGCAGAAAAGAGAATCTTATCAAACATTAAACTATAAAACCCTAAACTATCAATCTTATCTATGCTATCAGCTTCACAACAGAACAAATCAAAGAAGAAAGTGTCCAGTCAGTCTAAGATCACTTTCAACTAAGAGCACAAGGCAGAGTGAAACAGATCTAGCAAAAAATTATAAATCCAAGGGCAACTGGTTAAAACTGGTATCTTTCATCGGCGACCCTAGCTTGCACAAGTGAAGACAGAGCAATTAGAACAAACTTAACCTCAAATCCGTAATTTCCCCTAGCGAGACAATAGAACAACCGAAGCCTAACAACATATTTAATCTTGACAATGGCAGATTTACAGCATATATCTAACAAAATTTAAATGGAACGGATAACAGAAGAAGATACACTTATCACACTCTGTAAAAGATTAGGCTCTTGGCCATGCTATCACAAAAAAGCTAAAGCACATCAACTCCAAGTCCAGAAACAAAGGATTTCACAAAATTTGCAAGAAATTGCTTATAATTCTTTTATTTCTAAGTCTCCGCATTTCACGATTACATTTAGAATCTGTATTTATAGACTCAGGACAGACCCTGATCTTTTCAAAATATCTTCTTCAAACCCTAAATCTTATCACACTTAAACCCTAGGACCCGGGTTTTACAATAAAAATCCATTTAAAATCAAAGTCCAGATAGAACTTAACCCTTCGGCAAATCAGTGCAGTCAATTGCCATAAATGGAGAAGATAAAATCAAATGCAACTTGCATTCATCCACAGCTACAAATAAATGCCTCCATTAATTCTGCTGGTGATCCGGATGAGTCACCACTTCTCTCAGATCTGGTCTCCGTAAAGCCATCCCTGTGTTGAAATTGTCTTCATGCTATCAAGTCTGCAATAAATTTGTCATTGAATGCTCTCACCAGCAGCTTCTCTCCTAGCATGGCGGTCCTTGACTAAATCTGCACTTTAAATTTGCCTTTATGGTCTTTCCCGGTTGTCCCGTAAGTGCCAGATGGAATCCTGCATGAAAGACAAAAAGATGCATTAGATTAGCATTTTAATTAACATTAAATCCAAGCTTAAAACATTAAAAACAGATTAAAATCCACAAAATAAGCTTGCATTTCGGCTTCTGTTTGTCTGCCTCACGCTTTGACACATGTCGCTACCCCAGGATGCCTTCTGTTTCCCGCCGATATGCACTTTCAGGTCAACTTATGACTTTCTCTCTCCTACCATGATTCTACTGTCGCAAAATCGCGACCCTGCCAACGCATCGGCAAGTTCTTCCCTCGTCGGCCGTGAAAACGTGACATGTCGCGATTTCGCGACATGTCGTGAAATCGCGACCCTCCTGGCCTCCGTACGCTTTCTTGATTTTCAGTCACGATTCTAGAACACGTCGCGATATCGTGAAAGTTTTCGTACCTGCATGCGTTGACCGCTTTGACCGCAATTTTGTGACACATTTGCGAGTTAGCCAATTTTTCATTCTGTAGCCCACTTTCTGTCTTCTACCGTGAAAATGCGACATGTCACGATTTCGCGACATGTCCCAAAATCGCGCCCTTCCGTACAGCTTGCTTCTCTCTCCAAAAAACTACCGTGATTTCGCGACATGCCTTTCTGGCACTTAGCCGATTTTCATGCATTTTCTCTCTCTTTTCGTGAAAATGCGACATGTCACGATTTTGCGACATGTCGCAAAATCGCGCCCTCCGTACGCTTTCTTTCTCTCTCCTCCGGCCGACAGCGATTTTGTGACAGTTTCCAAAAATGGAAACGTCGCGATATCGCGACACTTCCAAAAATGGAAAGTGTCGCGATTTCGCTACACTTCCAGGACTTAGCTGCATTTTGACTTACCTATCGCGATATCGCGACATTTTCGAAAATGGAAGTGTCGCGATATCGCGACACTACCAAAAATGGAAAGTTTGATTTTTCATGAATTTATGCAACTGTTTTCTGGATTTTTCTTGGTACTGGTGCAAGATTTTCTTTGTGCATGAATTATTCTAGCATGTAAAAAGTGAATTCTTGGATAACACAGCTGGAATGCAAGAAAAAGCACAACTTTAAAAATGGGGCAAGCAAATTTGGATTTAAAACCTGAAAAACATCTAGAGGGTCCCTGCTGCAAAATGGAAGTTCAGAATTTTCTAAGGATGGAATCTCATTTTTCAGTGGGGGTGTGTTGCTTCTCAATATAGCCATTCAAATATGTCCATCAGGTGATCTTCTAGGATATTTTGTGATTCCATCCACCCACATATATGTAGTATATTCATATCCAACTATGCAACTAGATGACAAGGACAAAGGGGTACGAACAAACCCATCTACATCAGAACCTCCTCTTGCACCAAAAACAACTGACACTTCTAAGAGACCATCAATGTTTAAACCTAAAGATAATCAAAAGCTAAAGGTACCCTTAATAAAGGAATAAAAGCCCAAGAAATTTCTAGCTATAGCCATTGCAGAAATCCCAAGTCCCATGGAAGAAGAAGATCTCCAGGATCAATTAGAGGAAATACTAGAACTCGCTTCGCCAATGTCGTCTGTAGGGTTATCCACATCACATGCGATGATAGACTTGTGAGTACAGGGATAGGAGAGTACCTTGTGTAGAACATAACATTCATGCCCATCATTAAGTCTGCACAAAACATGGTATGATCAAAATACCTAAGACCACCAGTGGGAACACTGGTTCCACTTGGAATCCCTCCCAACTAGAACAAATTTATCTATGTTGGCCTGGACTGCATCCATAAGTCTTCAAACGAAGAAGAGGACAATGATGAACTATTCACTATTAATGTTTGTTACCTCTATAATCTTGAGTTTACTCTAAGCTACTTTGAGTGTTACCATTGGCATGGCTATAGTCTTGGTATATATGAGCAGGGGCATAGGCGGCCATGCCAGCCACAATACCAACTTCCTACTGATAATTTTGGGTTAGGCTACTACATCAGAGGTCAAGATGAGTCTCTAGAAGCATGTTTAGAAAAATTAAGCTTGGGGTTAAGAGAAAACATCAATTTTATTCCTTATCACCCGCCAAGTACAAGACATCTGATCAATAGACAAGTGGCCATGGTGAACATACCACCACCAGATATTTATCATCCAAACTTCTCAATTGATGCCACCCCTATAGGTTGCACCTTGAGGGATGAAGAGTGAGAAGGAAACAAATATGTAGCAAGCAATGATGAAGTACAGGTAAGCTTAGACTATCATGGGTCTTGTTATTTACAAGACCGTGTCTGGTCCAACCACAACGAGAGTGGATACATATAATATGAAAGTGGCTATGAGTCATAGGACTCAATAGAAAGAGCCTACATAGGGCCATGGAATCTTCATAAGTGATGAAGAATATGAGGATAAGATAGAAATGGCCTACTTGGGGCCAAGACACATGCCCCTTGTCATAGGGCCACATACCAACACCAATATTTTTTGTATAAGCAATGATGACTATGAAGATGAGACTGAGATGGCTTATCTTGGGACTTGCCCTTTGCGGCAAGTCAACATGCTAGTAGAAAGAGAAGTGAAACTTCATGACATAGACCCTGGCTTACTGTTTTTGGGAAGACCTATAAACTTAGATGCCATTTATGGTGTGATTAATCCCCTTCCATCTACATTCAGAGAACTCTTGGAACCCAATGATCCTGTTATCTAGCCTAATCATGGGCTATATTTGGAGATTCATTTTCCTTTAGAGCCTCAACATGAGTATGGAGGGAAAACCCCTGAGATAAGATTTCACCCATGTGGTCCTAGAGATTTTATTCCATCTATCAATACAATCTCCATTGATTTGACCACTCCACTTTAAAACCCAGCAGATCCTACTAAACCATTGTATCTTGATATAGATGCTATTTATTGGGAATGACTTGATTCACTTGTAGATCCTGGGGATATTTTACCTAACGAAGATATGTTACAATAATTTCATTTCACACCAGGCTATGTGTATCACGTATTCCATACTAGTTTTTGTCCCGAATCAGTAGGACCTATAAATACCATCGATGACATTCATTTGATACCTATGCCTCACCAATTAGAGGATGCGTCACACATGGCTATAGAAGCAACTTTCGAGGTGGACATTAGTAATGATCCTACTCAACCAAAGAAATTCAAGTTCGAAGAAATTCTATCTCTAGAGGAAAAAACCATTATAATCCTCCTACTTAAGGAGAGGCCTACTATTTTTGCTTGGAATTACAAAGACATGTTAGGGCTTGATCTAAAGTTAGTTGGATCCCATGAAGAATTCGATCAAGAAAAAGCTAAGTAAAATTCATCCAACTATCACTTTGATGGTGAAAAATGAATTACAAAACTATTGGATGTGATATTTATTGTTCCCATCGATTATCTTGAATGGATATCAAACATGGTACCCATAGGAAAGACCTATGGAAGAATCCTCATTTGTACGGACTTCAAAGACTTGAATGGGGCAACTCCAAAGGATTCATTATTTTTTCCCAACATAGATGCTCTTTTAGATGCCACTACAAGTCATGAGATGCTCTTCCTAATGGATGATTTTTTCAGTTACAATCAAATCAGAACTAAACCTGAAGACCTGCACAAAACCACTTTTATCACTCCATGGAGAATGTTCTATTACAAGGTGATGTCATTCGGCCTTACAAATGCTAGTGCCACATATCAACAGGCCATGACATATATATTTCATGACTATATGCATAAAATCTTAGAGGACTACATGGATGACTTGCTGGCCAAGTCTATATTGTGGCAAGAGCACATTGAAATCCTTGATAAAGTCTTCAATCACCTCATTGAGCACAAAGTTAGATTTAATCCTAATAAGTGCATGTTTTGTGTAACTTCTGGTAAGATTTTAGGATTCATCATTTCTAAGCGAGGCATTGAAGTCGATACTACAAAGGTAAATGCTATATTGGAAATGACCACTCCTACCAACATTAGGGAGTTGAGAAGCCTGCAAGGCAAAGTAGCATCCATAAAATGATTCATTATGCAATTATCATACAAATATCGACCCGTGAATCGGTTTCTACACAAAGGAGTCCCTTTTCATTGGGATTAAGAATGCAAAAAATCCTTTGCTGAGATCAAAACTTACCTGGAAACACTGCTAGTATTAGCACCACCAAGGCTAGACATACCATTTTTACTATACATATCAGCTATCGATTTCACTTTGGGCACCATGTTAGCCCAAAAGAATGCACAAGATAAAGAGCAAGCCATATATTACATTAGTTGCACCTTGGTGAGTTACGATCTAGGATATGCGTATGTAGAAAATTTGTGTTTGGCAGTGGTCTTTACGACCAAAAAGTTGTGACACTACATGTTGAGCCATACAACCTACATCATATCCAAATAAAATCATTTGTAGTACATGATGAACAAGACCTATCACAATACACGTACTGCAAAATGGATCATGCTATTGACAGAATTTGACCTATAATTCATAATCCAAAAGTCCATCAAGGGACAAGTCATAGCAGATTAGTTAGTAAAGGCACCTCTTCAGGATAGCAAGCCTATCACCATATAATTACCCGATGATGGATTATTTGCATTATCATATCCACTGGAACTAAAATAATCTAAGAAAGAAATATATATGGCATTATTATTCGATGGTATGAAGTGCGAGCAAGGGGACAAAGTAGGGATTGTATTTATCACACCGTAGGGTGCTCCATTGCCCTTATCATTCAAACTAAACTTACCTTGAACAAAACATAACATCGAGTATGAGGTCCTGATGTTGGGACTTCAAATAGCCCCCATAATGGGCATTAAAATATTCAATATCTTTGGTGACTCCTTTCTCATAGTTAATCAAGTCAAGGGTTTTTTCCAATGTCGATGCCCAATCCTGAAATCATACAAGGAATGTGTTGACACCTACCTAGCCCGATTGGAATGGTATGACATCAAGGCAATCCCTTGTACATAAAATAGATTTATGAACACCATGGCATCCTTGGGATATTTAATCCCTCAAAATATATCTACAAATTTCACAACCATTCATGTTAAAGTGCTCTCAAACTCTGCGATACAGTGTGAGGATTTTGATAATCAAGAATCAGTCAACATGGCCAATGTCGATCCAAATATGGATTGGTCCTTTAGAGCTAGATATTTCTTACGAACAACAACTTTGGGGTCATTGATATCTCAAGGTCTTGAGGAGTGTGGCACAACCATTCACCACAAGGTTGTCTCTCAATCTATATTCATAAGCTCCAAAATGTAGGAGGAATAGGCCATATTTTCTATAGAAGATATGACTTATCAAGATTGTCTTTCCCAGTTACAAGACTTCCTAAAGCTTGGAATGGTACCACAAGGCCTATTGCATATCAAAATATGAACATTTAGATAGAAGGCAATAAGGTACATATTATTGGGATAGATCCTTTATAGATGAGGTTATGATGGAATGTTCCTTAATTACCTTGAGTCGTAAGAAACACCATGGGCAATTTTACAGGCTCACAACGATACATGTAGGACTCACTTCAGTGGCATGGCCATAATTAAGCGCATATTGATAATGGGTTACTATTGGCCCACTATGGAAAAATATTGTTGCAAGTATGTCAAGAAATGCTCTAAATGCCAGCACCACACAAACCTCACACACTTGCCATCCCAAGCCTTGCAATCTATCCAGGCAACATGACCCTTCTTGCAATGGGGACTAGACTTAGTTGGGAAGATCTCATCCCCATCCTCAAGCCGACACATGTTCAATATTATGGCCACTGCGTATTTCACCAAATGGATCAAAGTGATCCCTTTGACATCGACAACTAGACCAAGGATTGCGGATTTTATACTCCGTAACATCATAAGTCATTTTGGGATCCCTTTGAAAGTAATATCGTATAATTGGACATATTTCAAGAACAAGAATGTGTGTGCTTTGATGAAAAAATACCATATTCAGCACAATTTTTCAACATCCTATTATCCGCAAGCAAATGGGCAAGCAGAAGCCTCAAACAAAATAATAGTTTCCATCTAGAGAAAGATAGTGAAATATAATCACAAGGATTGGCATCTACAATTACCTCTTGCATTATGGGCATACAAGACTAGTGTGCGGATGCCCACTGGGGCAACAACGTTTTCACTTGTATATGGTGTTGAAGCCATCATGCCACTAGAGTTGGAAATTCCAACCCTATGCATAGCATTAAAAGACTTCATAGACGATGACACCATGCGACAAGGCCATCTTAATAAATTAAAGCTTCTTGATGAATGTAGAGTCAATGCCTTGGAGCATCTCCATGTTTATCAAGGTCACCTTGCGCGAGCTTACAATAGTAAAGTCCACTTAAGAGAATTCAAAGTTGGGATTTTGTGCTCAAATAAAACCAACAAAAATCAAATCTGATGTCATACCTATGAGAAAAATTTACAGTAAATTTTATAGGTCCATACATAATCTCAAAAAGGGTTGGGCTTGGAGCATACCACATCACATAATTAGGTGGTGTTGAAGAGCCTGAGCCTCTCAATATCATTCACTTGAAGGCATTTCATACATAAAATACAAAAAAAATCAAATATGTCATAAAGTACAAAAACAATATAAAGCATAAAAAATTACAAACAAATCATAAAAACATAAAATATTCAAAAACAAAAATTCTCCAAGGGTATCCAAGCCGCTTGGTCAAAATCAATCAAAAAAGTGCTCCAAGGGTATCCAAGTTGCTTGGTCAAATTCAATCAAAATGCTCCAAGGGTATCCAAGCCACTTGGTCAAAAATCAATCAAAATGCTCCAAGGGTATTTGCTTGCCGCTTGGTCAAACCCTAAAAATCCCCAAAGGCACAATAAGCCCTTTGGTTTACATAATCAAAAATACAAAAACAATGTAAAAATAAAAAATACAAAAGCATTTGCATCTTACACCTACATACACATAGTGGCATTGCATTAAATATTCATATCCGTTGCATTTGCATCATGATAGGTTATGATCACAATCTTGCAAATGGTTCTACAATTTGTATCACAACCACACTCCATATTCACCCATTCATCCATGTGTGTAACTGTGTTTTTCAACACAACCACTTCTTGTTGTTGTAAGGAATAAGCTAAGGTTTTCTTGTCATTCAACAATATCTAGTGATCTTAGCAAGCTTTTGTAGAAAGCCATCTTGATTAGTGGAGAGTGAGGTCTAGTGGTGATAGTGCCTAGCATACTTCAGAATCCCATAACTAATTAAAAACACTAAAATCCTAGTTGGTACAAGGGAAATATAAAAACTACAAAAGTGGTCTAGGTTACCTTAAGCAAAAAGGGTCTTTCTTGCTCATCCCCCTCTGTGATCGGTTCGAAGTTGTTGAGAATTGGCAAAAGGACAAGTTCTACCCTACCTAGTTAAATCCCTTGCTTTCAATAAAATAAGCAAAATTCTAGAGTCAATAAAAAGTCAAAAGCAAAACAAACAAGTGATTATCATCACTACATAAATTCATTTTAGTCATTAAAACAAGAAAAATCCCAGAGTCAAGAAAAATTCAAAAGCAAAACAAACAAGTGATTACCATCTATACATAGATCCCTTGCTCAAGAGAAAATTAAAATTTAAAAAAAAAGTCAATAAAAATAAACAGTGATTTTCATCACTAAGCATGAGAAAGTATCTCGAATAAAATGAAGATAATAAGTGAATGGAGCTTGAATCCCTGGAATTCTCAGCATTGCACAAATCGGAAGGTGATCCCCATTACAAGTTTGGTGTACAGTCAGCTTGGCAATGATGGTGTCCTTACGCATGACGATATATCTATCACAATAACTTCTTGCATTTGTGTAGACCAATATTTGCATGTGGATGAGCTAGCTTTGGGTAACCCAATAATGCCTAGTGGTCTAGTCTAGCTAAGTCCAACATAGGATCAGATGAACAATTTAGGATCCCTGATATTAGCAATGGGCTGAAAGAATATCACCTGAAATTGGATGAAATGCTTGAGTTCTATCTAAATATATTCATTTGCACACATAGGGATAATGAATATCTAGGTCCATGATGAAAGCCTTGCTTTTAAAAAGTATTGTATGGTTAGTACACAACTATTGATAGGGTAACTAGAGTGTTTGAGTATCAGGGAAAACCTCAAAACCTCCTACATAGGAACAAATCATATCGTAAATCACATCATCCATTTTTATTTATGAGGTTTGGTGAATTAAAAGGTGTTAATAGAGTAGGTTAGATACCATATAGATGTCAAAAAATATATCTACATAGCCACTGACTATTTTGAATATTTAAATTACATAAGCTTATCAAGAAAATACATAAATTCCATGCCATTGCATTGAACATATGGATGATCAAATAATTAATTCTTGTGATAAAAGTGATTATTTACATTCATAACCAGTATACTTTTTGTGGTGTCGCCCCTTATATTGTGAAACTCATATCATATGCATTCCTTATGATTAAATCATATAGGTTCATGTACATTAGACCAAAAACCATGTAGTTAATGCATTACACACATTGCATTTACCATGACATAACACAAGTCGAATGCATACAACTGAAGCAAAAAATTAAACATGCATTTAACAATAACATTGCATCCACAAATACATAGTTCATAACTTGTCCATTTACATATAAAATCACAATAATTGCATCCACATGCATTACATCATAAAGCAGTAAGCAATTCATATAGGCAATATCCATATGCATACATCATAATCCATCTATGCACACAATCATAAATCCATCACTAAGTCAACTCATGATACATCACATCATGACATGATAATAAAATCATATAAGCATATACATAACCATCCATCCAAATATCCACATCATCATAGATATCACCTATCATCTAAACATACATCAACCCATCATAACACCATAATTGCATCACATAAATAAAACATAAACATAAGTAATAAATGATGCACATGACAAATCATAATTCAAAATATCTCATATATAAATGTGTGAATCAAGTACATGGATGTACAAAATGCCCATGGGCTATAGTCATGTAGGTCAGCTGACCTCAAAAATAAAAGCCAAAGAACATCATGAATCAAATCGGGCATGTGCCCCTTGGGTCACCACCCCCTGTGGATGGATCTTGGGTAGAATGGTGTGAAACTGTCAGTCTCTCTACACAACCTTGAGTCCTTTGGCTCGACCTAACTAAAGACTACCTCGAGGTAGAGTGACTATTAACCTGTGACCCACCTACACCTGGCCTCTCCCTAGGAATGGCTCCTAGCCTCCTAATCTATCGTAGAAGAGCGACAATGTAGGGTGCATCATCAGATATCGATGCATCACACAAATCCAGCAAACCTTATAGATGCCTAGTCTCTACCCTTGTATCAGCCCCTGTAGGACCCTATGGTATAGGAGGAGCAACAACAATCTACATCCTAGTAGTAGCACT